>CAUYRT010046438.1:0-14590 GCA_963574885.1 Lepilemur ruficaudatus | reverse complement strand
TCTCTAGTGCTGGGAGTGGTTCCAAAGTATTAACGTGTCTGATTTTACACTGCCCTTATCTCTATAACCACGGTAATTTTTGAAACTATATTTCTGAATTCATATTACACCACTTCACTCTTGGTGACTAAAGATTAGCTTTGTAAACGTGCCAAGCTCTTTTTTGACTTAGAGACTTTGTAAGTGCTACTTTGTAAGTGCAACTTCTGCCTGAAGTTGTTTTCCCAGCTTATTGTAAAGTGAAATACTTTTAATTCTTTAAGTCTTATATTGACAATTATATAGTCAGACAAAACTTTCTGACTCTTCTATTCATGTCTCCCCGTCTCCACGCTATACATCGGTGTCTATTTTAGTCACCTATTTTCTCCACAGAGTAATTTACAATTGATAATCATTTTAGTTATTTTACCTTTATATTCCAGTAGAATGCCATCTTTCTGAAGTCAGAGATCTCATCTAGCTTAATTTTTATACTCCCAGCTTACAGCATAATCTTCAGATAAAATATGGAGTTGAATTAATAAATTAATGAAACAATAAGAAGACAGGAAAATCTGTCTCAATAAAAAGTGAATTTTTTTCAACTCCCAAAGAAAATAAATATCACAATATAATGCTTACCATAAGAAAAATTTTGTTTATTTAATTGTAAGAAGGCTGACTGAAAGTTCAAAAATAATAGAATATGAGCTTAATGAATTAAGGAAAAGTAAGAAGTCCTGGAAGGTTGATGTTCAGTTAAGTTTCTAGCTTTACTGGATAAAATAACTAAAAGTAAAATAAATCTGAAAATACCTCCAATGTGCCTATATTCATATACTAACTCAGCACATTCTGTACATTAAAAGAATAATTATACAGTCATTGACTATGATCCTTCGTTATAGAAGAAATATATTAATATAAGCATGGAGTTACCTCAAGAATGAGGTGACAGAAAGATAAAAACAAGATATTAATATATTTGGTCTTGCTGAGATGGACTACCAGAATGATCCTATTTCTCTCATGAAATCAATGTACACATATTGCAATATATGCTTCTACTTCTCTCTAGTTTTTCCTGAAAAATGGGTTATAAATGGACTTGAAAAGACAGAACAGTCACCAAAATAAAAGGCCTAACTAACCCTTGGCCACTGCTTAAATTTATCCTTGGTAAATCTCCTCTTCTCAGTCATATAGACTCTGAGAATTAGTCATATCGGGCAATTTATAGAGTTAATCATATATGAAAATTATTATTAAAAAGATTTGGTTATTCCCTGTATCTCTGGAAAGTTTCTTATTTTTACAGATACTATACATAGGCATGAAAAATCAATTTGTAAGAATAACACATGCTTTGACAGCATTAGCAACAATATTGGGTAGACTCATTCAGCAATAAAAAGGTGCAGACTACTGGCATACAAAGTTGAATTCCACAGATGTAATGCTGGGTGAGAGAGCAAACAAAAAATAAAGACAAGCTGCACTGGCCACGTGTATGCAGTCATACAATGAGCAAACTAATTCACAGTGACAGAAATCAGAACAGACGTTACACGGGAAGGAATACTGACTAAGAGGCATGAGATGATTTTCTGGAGTGGTGAAATAGTTCATATTTTTACAGGAGTGTTTGCTTTTGTCAAAATTGATTAGATTTATGAAATGTATGTAAATCAAACACAAATAAATAACCTATAAACATCGGATAAGCAATGTCAGTGTCAAGTGCTTTGGTTTTGAGAGTCTCTGACTCAGGAGTTCAGCCATCTGGGATACAGCTTTGCAGGGGACGGAGAGTTCTCTCTGCATCAGGTCTGCATCAACTACTGTGGGCATCTGTTCATCGTGTATTTCTGTTTGGTCAAGATTATCTCCATCTATGTACATTATCCTGATGGAGTAGTTAATTTCACCTCCAGTCACTCTCAAAAGTGTCCCAGTTTGAAAGATAAATAATATGATCATATTGGAATTAATTAGCCACAAGAGGAAGCAAAACCCCAGCTGGACTGACAGAATCAGTTAATTTGATGGCATCCCCAGCCAACTTAGCGCAATTTGCATAACCATCTTGTTCCCGTTTACTAACTCACAATCCCTAGTGCTCATGACCAGAAAATTTCTCCTGAGACAGTCTCTCTTACGCTACTCCCCCGCCAATCCTCTATCTGCGTCTTTCAATGTCTCCTTTCAAATCTTTATTCCACTGAAAAAAGTTCCTGAAAATCTGAACTTGAAACTCAAATGATTACAGAAAGCTAATCCCCAAGCTGTTTCAACTCAATCGACATAAAACACTATTCAACATCTTCATCCTAACACCAACTTCTTCCACAGAAGAACTATTGTACCTAGTTGACAATGTATTAGAGTAGCTGAACAAACGGACCCAAAATGGAATAAAAATGGAGGTGTATTTCTTGCTTGTCTCTTGGTTCCTGGTTAATAAGGAGAAAGACGAGGAGAGCTCTGCTACTCTCCCTCATTTAACCCAGGCTGAGGCTCTGCCACCTTCAGGACATAACTTCCAAGGTCTCCTTGGGTGTTGATCATCTCACGTAGTCAGATTTGTGAACCACACGGCATTAGACACATGCATAGAGCAAAGGCCCACAGGCGTAATAGACTAGATATTCACAGGACACACATTACTTCTCTCTTTCTGTCACCTGGAACTCAATCACATGACCAGAAATAATTGCAAGGAAATATGAAGACTGCCAACAAGAAAGGAAGAACATGGATTTCTGATAGACAGAGAGCAGTCTCTGCCAACATGTGGTAAGAATTTCTCTATTTGTCTCCCTAATTCTTTTTCCTATGGTACATTATTCACATCACAGACAAAAGACAATTTTAGTAAACTATATCACATCATGTCACTTTGCTGCTTAAAACTTCTTCAATTTCCCATTAGATTTATGATATAATCCAAATTTTGACTGACAGATTCTAAGGCCCTTGCTGGGTCCTAACCCACCTCTCACCCATTATGACCCAATGACAATGCCTTGCACTTGCCTAGCTGGTTCTTGGTCTGAGGTCTCTGTAGTAGCTACTCCTTTGCCTAATATTCCCCCTCCATTAATTGAAATTGCTGTAATTACGTGAACCAACAAATAACCAAAAATTCCACCATGATGGTTTGTAGAGAAAAGGGCTTTATTTTTCTCATACAACAAAAATTTAAGTGTAGAGTGACTAGGAATGTTTTGGTGCCTCAACCACATCCTAAAAGACTCTGGATTATCCTTTTAACTATCTGCACAACCGTGTCTTGTGTTGATCTTTTATATAATAAAAGAAAGCTATAATCTTATGCACTCATAAAGGAAAGCTGTCTGGTTTACCTCCAGGCATCACAACCATGTAAAGGCAAGAATAAGGCGGAAGTCCCCAAAGTCTTCTTCCTATAAGAATTTGTTCACATATTCTGATAGAAAAGCCCTACTCTCAAATTTTCTTCTTCAACACATTGGCTACAAATGTGCCACATTGACATTTCTTTCTTTTCTTTTTTTTTAAATGTGGCATTGTAGGGGTTTTTGTTGTTGTTGTTGACGATATTATGGAAGTACAAATGTTTTGGTTACATGGATGGCTTTTGTACTGCTTGAGTAAAAGCTGTAAGTGTGACCATCACAGACAGTATACATCATACCTGTTAGGTGTGATTTCACCCATTCCCTCCTCCCTGCTCCCACCTGCAGGATTTCTATTGAGTTTTACTTCTGTCTGTGCACACAGGTACTGATCGGTTTGTTCCAATTTAATAGTGAGGACACATGGCATTTGTTTTTCCATTCTTGTGATACTTCATTTAGGAGTATGGTCTCCAGTTCCATCCAGATTGTTGCAAAATATATTAACTAATTTTTTATGGCTGAGTAGT
Source organism: Lepilemur ruficaudatus (assembly GCA_963574885.1). Classification (NCBI taxonomy): domain Eukaryota; kingdom Metazoa; phylum Chordata; class Mammalia; order Primates; family Lepilemuridae; genus Lepilemur; species Lepilemur ruficaudatus. The sequence continues at coordinate 10,701 of CAUYRT010046438.1, read as the reverse complement.
ATCCCATGTTGTATGTACACCACATTTCATTAATACACTCACGGATTGACAGGCACTTGGGTTGATTCTACATCTTTGCAATTGTGAATTGTGCTGCTATAAACATTTGAATGCAAAGGTCTTTTGGACAAAGTGACTTTTTTTCCCCCTTTGGGTAAACACCCGATAGTGGGATTGCTGGAACAAATGGTAGGTCTACTTTTAGTTCTCTGAGGACTCTCCATACTATTTTCCATAGAGGTTGCACTAGTTTGTAGTCCTACCAACAGTGTATAAGTGTTCCTTTCTCTCAGCATCCATGTCAGCATCTATTGTTTCAGAGATTTTGATAAAAGCTATTCTCACTGGGGTTAGATGATATCTCATTGTGGTTTTGAATTGCATTTCTCTGATGATTAGTGAAATTGAGCATTTTTCCTATGTTTATTGGCCATTAGTCTATCTTCTTTTAAAAAGCTTCTGTTCATGTTTTTTGCTCACTTTTTAATGGGGTCATTTGATTTTTTTTGCTGATTTGCTTGAGTTCTTTGTAGATTCTGGTTATTAGCCCGTTATTAGATATACAGCATTTGAATATTTTCTCCCATTCTGTAGGTTGTCTGTTTTCTCTGTTGATCATTCCCTTGGCTGTGCAGAAGCTTTTTAATTTAATCAAGTTCAATTTATTTACTTTTGTTGTTGCTGTGATTGCCCTTAGGGTCTTCTTTATAAATTCTTTGTCTGGGCCATTATGTAGAAGAGTTTTTACAACATTTTCTTCTAGAATTATTATGGTTTCATGCCTTAGATTTAAGTCTGCTACCCATCATGAACTGATTTTTGTGAATGGTGACAGATATGGATCTGTTTCAATCTTCTACACGTAGCTGTCCAATTTTCCCAGCACCATTTATTGAATAGGGATTCTTTCCCCCAGTGTATAGTGCTGTCTACTTTGTTAAAGATCAGGACACAAATAAGCTCAATCAGAAATGAAAACAGAGATATCACAAATGATACCACAGAAATATAAAACATCATCTGTGAATACTATAAAAATCTCTATGCACATAAACTCAAAAACTTTGACAAAATGGACAAATTCCTGGAAACACACAACCTCTGAAGGCTCAATCAGGAAGAAATGGAACTCCTGAACAGATCAATTACAAGCAACAAAATTGAGGCAGCAATAAAAAATTCTTCCAGCAAAACAAAATCCCGGACCAGATGGTTTCACAGCCAAATTATATCAGACCTTCAAAGGAGAAGTGGTACTCATATTGCAGAAATTATTTTACCATATGGAGAAGGAAGAAATCCTCCTCAACTCATTCTACAAAGCCAGTATCACCTTGATACCAAAGTCAGGAAAGGACACAGAAAAAAAAGAAAACTGTAGGCCAATATCCTTTATGAATACAGACAAAAATTCTCAATAAAATTGTAGCAAATCAAATTCATCAGCACATCAAAAAACTAATCTACCATGACCAAGTGGGTTTCATCCCAGGGATATAGGGATGGTTTAACATATATAAATCCATAAATGTGATTCACCACATAAACAGAAGCAGAAATGAAGATCATATGATCATCTCAATAGATGCAGAGAAAACATCTGAGAAAACAAAGCAATCTTTTATAATAAAAACTCTTAATAAAATAGGCATAGATAGAACATACCTCAAAATTATAAAAGCCATATATAACAAACCCACAGCCAATATCATACTGAATGGGGAAAAGTTGAAAACATTCCCATTCAGTACTGGAACAAGATAAGGATGCCCACTGTCACTGCTTCTTTTCAACATAATGCTAGAAATCCTAGACAGAGCAATCAGGAAAGAGAAGGCAATCAAGGACATCCAAATGGGGAAAGAAGAGGTCAAACTATTGCTCTTTGCTGATGATATAATCTTATATGTAGAAAAACCTCAAAGATTCCACTTAGAGATTCCTGGAATTGATAAATAAATTTAGCAAAGTCTCAGGCTACAAAATCAATGTACACAAATCAGTAGCATTCCTATACACCAACAACAGTCAAGCTGAGAACTGAAGCAAAGACTCAATAAATTTCACAATAGCTACAAAGAAAATAAAACACCTGAGAATATATTTAACCAAGGAGGTGAAAGATACCTACAAAGAACTATGAATCACTGAGAAAGGAAATTGTTGATAATGTAAACAAATGGAAAAATATGTCATGCTTAGGGATCAGCAGAATCAACACTGTTAAAATGTCCATACTACTCAAAGTAATTTACATATTCAATACAATCCCCATCAAAATACCAACATCATTTTTGCAGATGGAGAAAAAAATAATTCTATGCTTCATTTGGAACCAAACAAGAGCCTGAACAGCCAAAACAACCTTAAGCAAAAGGAACAAATTGGGAAGCATCACTTTTCCAGACTTTAAGCTATACTTAAACCATGCTGTTTTGGTTGCTATAACCAAAACCTATGACCAAAACAGCATGTTACTGGCACAAAAATAAAGACATAGACCAATGGAACAGAACAGAGAACCTAGATATAAAACCATTCATATATTGCCATCTGATCTTTGACAAAGCAGACAGCAATATACACGTTGACATTTTCACATGCAAAGAAGGTTGGACTTTGCAGCTTTTACAAAAGTAGAAGTGGGATTGAGAAGTGCTGCATTTGTTTTTTGGATCACCAACTTATAGCACCTTCCAAATCCTAGATCTTTAAAACCACATTTTCTGCTAGTCATTCAATTTTAGATTAAATATAACCTCTTCAAAGAGGATTTCTATGCTGCTTATTCTCCATGTGCTGCCCTATGTCCTTCTTGACCTTGCTATATCCTCAAGAGACTGACCTTTGTGGAGTGCCTCAATTGGACCCCTCTCCTCTGACTTTTGGTCAAGGAAAGATTTGGTAGAATGGCAAAGACTGATCTGGTTTATTCATCTCTCATCTCCCTCATGCCTTTCCTAAGGTTTTTCTTTCCCACCTTGTCCTACAGTTCCTGTCCATTTCACATCTCCTACATGTAATTTATCTGGGGTTCTCTGCCTATTTCCTTCATTGGTTTTTTCTTTATTACATAGAGGTGGTAATGACTCTTTAGTTGTTAGTCTCAAGGAACTTACCTAATCCTGTTGGGTTTTTCTACCCCTGCCCACACCTTTCTTTATGAATAGTCCCTACATCAAACTTTTCTCAATTTCCCGGTGTGAGTGGGCAATTTATTTCTTGCCAGCATCCTGACTGACATACCTTTTAAACCACCAAGTATAAAATAAGTCACAAGTGGTTTTCAGCCTCATCAGCCTATTTTAAACCTGCACAGGACTTACCAGTGTGGGAAATTATTTGATTATGGATGTAGTGTTTACTTTCCCATAATATGGTGTAATCTCCTTGAAAGTGGGTATCACATGTGTTTTGTTCTCTGTTTTATTTCTAGTACCTCGACTACTGTCTGCCATATAATATTTGTTCAATGTTTTTGAATGAATAGTAAGTGCTAAATTTATATTTGTTGCTTGAATACTGCCTGAAGTGGCTCCTTCTCCAATAACCCAAGCTTGCACACACCTTTACCTCATATCATGCCCCCTATAGAGTCACCTACAATGCCTCTACATACTAACTGTATCTAAAGTTGAAGACTACCCATTTCCTGGATTTCCAAACTCCTGCTTGTCATAAGGTTTTACAATGGCTCCTGATTTCTATTTAAATATTTTCTTTCAGTGAAGATTTCTGAATTAATTTCTTTGTTCTCACTGTGGTCAGAATTACCTTTGGCTTGTCACCAGGCACTGATGTTTATTTCAGGATTAAAGGAAAAGCCATGCATCAGTGACATGACTGCTGCTGATGAATGACAAAAAGAAGACCTGTACTTTTACTTCTTAATTGTGGCGTATTTTTCATTCTCAGAATGCCTATGTTAATATGTTCTTATATATGTCATAGTTTCAAATACCATGTCAAGGACTGTTTTCTGACATGTGCAGGAATAGATTATTCCATATAACTTTTAGGCATATTAACTGACTCATTTTCTGGTTAAAGCAGTTTCTTAATAACTATCTTTCACTGAAATACTTGCATACCTAGAAATTAAAGTTGCAGAGAGATTAAACTGTGTTCTGAAGAGTAAACATTCAAAATACGAAACAGGAAAATTTCAGAGTTTAGGATTAAGCATATGTGTATCTGTGGGAAAAGCTATAAACAAAATGTAATATGACATAGTCATAGCATTTGGGTTAACTGCAGCTTCATTTAAGTTAGCCATACGATGGTTTATCTACCTGTGTGCTATTATTATTGCTATATTTATTACCTCATGTTTGGATGAAATGTTTTCCTTCCCATTAATAAAGTATTAACATCGAATATCATAAATATGGATATATATATGAGAAAATCAGTCAGAAATAATATTATGTAAAGCATGGAAGATGGTCAAAATTAGAGATATCAGACTCAGCTTGAACTTACTGGGAAAAAGTTGGTAATAGAAATGATACATGAATATATGCTTGCATTCATAAAGTGATGAACATTAAAGAGAGTGCTAACTAGCCCCAGGTTTATGTTTAAAATTATAAGTAGTATCTGAGAATAGCCAACATAAAAACCAACATAGAAGTATCAAAGTAAGAGTGATTTTCATGAAATATTTAAAGGGTTTGGCCCAGCTAAGATCAGCAGTTCATTGCTTGATATGCCCCATTCTATGTAGCTCCTGTCTTCCTCACAATTGCACATTGCTTCTCCAGGGAGGAATCATCATTTACGCAAAGATGGGCAGAGCATCCCATCTCATCCTGCTCACCTGCTGCTATAGTGCAACTTGCAGCCGGTCAGTCTCTGGCTCTTGTCCCTGCGTAATTTCAAAACAAGCAATGCAAAATACGATTAAGGAAAAGTATTTCAAAGGGATTTGAAGAAGTAGAAGGAGAGAAATCCAAGCAAGAGTATGATGGTGGTAAATCCATTTTAAGAGTGGGTGCCTCCCCAGTGTATTCAAAACTTAAAGTACTATTATATTTTGAAACTTAAAATGGTTATGTTCAAAATGACAAAATAACTTAAAATAAAAATTTGATCTTTCTATTATTTTTTTATTCACTCTACCTCTCTTGTACTTAATTACTGTTTTCTTTTTGTCTGTCTTTGCTTTGCTGGTGTCCTAAATCCATAAACTGAACACATACGGAATTCTGTGCCTCCCTGAGTTTTAGTCCACATAACTTTGCAGCAGGTCATTAGCAGTGCTATTGACCAATTAAAGGCTATTTTGAATTTTTTTCCAGGTGGAGAAGCTCATCTTTCTTTTTATATTCACTCCAAGTCAAGACCTCGAGATTTATGTCTTAATATAGTGTGTTTACAAGCGAAGCAATTTATCCAGCCAGCTGCCTGTTGCTCACGACCTGCTCTATATTTCACGGTGTACAAAGTTCAGAAGAGAAAGAAACAGCCCTTACATGTGCAGGGGCCATTATATACTTTAAATTAAACCAATAACGAAATGTGGGGGCAGCAGATAATAGAGTGTTACGGTCTCACTAAGCAGGAAAATGACTTCACACAGAAAGCACAGTAGGATGCTTCTTCCCAAATTTTGCATCATACGAAAGTTCCTATTTTAGTAAATAATGTAGGAACTTGTAGACAGTGAAAAAACATTTCCCTCTATAGAACTTTTTAAAATGGTTTTTTTGGATATGTAGAAAATCAGAAAATTACTGAAATAAAAAATTTACACAAAATTATACATTATATATGATATGGTGTGCATATACTATATATGTAGTTTTAAAAGTAATTTTTATTACAAACCAATACATGATAGGTTAAAAACAACTAAATAAAAATAGTCCCATCTGCCAAATACTACGACCTTTTTCATATTTCATAGAGTATATTTTCTGACTGGCCTCCAATCTATTTAGCCCATTTATCTCCAGGGTACAAGAAGTTTTATTTTTCCCTTTGGAGTGTGCCTTGGTGGAGCTCACACGGTGGAGCTGGGGGTGGGAGAACTGAGGCTGCTGAGCCGTGGGCACATAGGAGCTGAAATGATAGGACTGTGTCTCCTGCCTTGCCAGGCCAATTTTTCCTAAACTAACACAGTGAGAACGATATAGTGAGAGTTTTTTATTTTTGTTTTTAATTGAAAGATCAGGAAACTGTCCCAGAGTAACACGGGGTAGAAGGCTAACTTGCTTATTCCCTTGTACCACAATACTGGGAGGATCGCACAGCCCTCTCTCACCACCTGTTTTCAAACACTCCGTATCCGTGTTGTGCACACTTCACTTAGGAAACTGCACAGAAAGAAGAATCTGAGCCCTTGGGTCCAGCGCTTCAGCCAACAGCCAAACGCAGAGGTAGTCTTTCTCCGTCTACACCGCAAACTCTGGAGGAGGGGTTGACACTGTTCCCAAGAGTGAGACAGGTAGTGAAAATTCCAAAGCCCCTTTCCTCTTTCCAGTAGGTAGAGGTAGTTTTCAAGTTGTCTATGAAGTCAGTGTCCTCTTTAAAGGAGGCAGACGCTATCCATTCAGAGACAGTGAGATGAATGTCACCATGATAAACAGAATAACCCTTAGGAATTTCACAAGATCTCTTCTTTTTAGTGGGTCTTATAGGTACTCTTTGAAACATTACTTAGTGAATTATTAAGCAGGGGTTGGAGAGGCACTGTGGCATAGCAGAGAAGGGTCTGAACTCTGGAGTCAAACTGTCTGCATACCGGATACACCATTTACTGGTCATGTGACTTTCAGAAACTTGTCTAGCCTCTGTGTGCCTCAGTCTCTTCTCATTGTAAAATGGATATATTAATTGTACCTGCTATGGTCTGAATGTTTATGTCCCCACAAAATTCTTATGTTGAAATTTACCCCTCGACATGATGATAGTAGGAGGTGGGGCCTTTGGGAGGTGATTAGTCTCTGAGGGCTCCACCCTCATGAATGGGATTAGTGCCCTTGTAAAAGAGGACTGAGGGAGCCTTTTTGCCCTTCTACTATGTGAGGACACAGCAAAAAGGCACCCTCTGTGAGGCAGGGAGTGAGCCCTTATGAGACACCAAATCTGCCGGGGCCTTGATCTTGGACTTCCAAGATCTATGACTGTGAGTAATACATTTCTATTATTAATTACTCAGTCTATTTTTTTTATAGCAGCCCAAATATATTGAGACCATATCAAAGGGAGAAAATGGTTAAGAGTGTCCCTCCACTGGATATTGTAACAACCTCATTACTGAATTTCTACCACAAAATATAGTCCTAGACACATAGTATATACTCAGTAAATATTTACTAAATGATGGCTGAATAAATGAAAAGAATCCAGTAAAGGAAAATAAAGTATTTATTAGACATCTGCACAGGGAGGTCATGGGTGAGACCAATAAACATAATGTTAGTGTCCTAGGGAGAGCGGAAATCAGAAAAAAGGTGAAGTGGTTGTGAGGTGGTAAAATAAAATATGGGGAAGTATTTTTGGAAAAATGTGATGTCAAGAGAGTTAGGAAAGTAGAGAAGAAAATGGAAGTCAAGAGAACTTCTTAAGTGGAGGAGTGAAGCCATTTTACATACTGAAAGATCAGTAGAGTAGGCAAAGACGGAAGACAGAGAAGAATGCGAGGAGTATGTTATAAAACGGGGAGACGGGTCTGCAGCTGCAGTCCTGACTGTCTGCTCGCTCCCAGGAGTACACACACGTCCCACGGGGGACTGAGACATCTAGCTTTGAGAGACTCGGTGTCAGACCCTCACCTTCCACGTGTACTCGTTCCTCAACTTGACCTGCCTGAACAATTTTCCCATGATTGCTTCCATGATCATTCCCTTATTTACCAAGGCACATTGCTTTAGATAATACACATGGCAAAAGGGATGGACATTTCTCAGTACTAGTGGTGGGTCTGACAACTGATTCTTACGATTGGTAATAAATTGCTCTTTAAACAAAAATCTTCCAATTCTTTACTTTCAAAGAAATGTAGTATTATGAAAGAGAATTTTCAACTGATACAGCATTAAGAATACATGTAATAGTATATCTCATAATTATTGTTAGCATTTCACTTGGAATGGAGTTCTCAGAATTTGTGAAGGTGTTTAAAAATAATCATAGAACTGATAATGAAATGGACTTCTTATAGCATCTGAATTAATGAATTTATTTTAAAGCTCCAGTTTCCAACAAAATTGCCAACAAATATTTTCTTTAGAGTTTGTCAATTTGATTAATTTGTGGTAATAATAGCAATGACAATGATAACTGAATCCAGAAGAAATTTTATACCTAGAGACTTATAATAATAGCAAAGTTAAAAACAAGAAACAAAAAGTTTTCAATAAAAAATATGTTTTATATATAAATGTGCATTTGTTCCCAACTAGCAAGATAATTTGAGAATAAAATATATCACTATAAGGTAAATTTTGGGGGGAACAAAGTGAAGGAAATACAAATTCATTATGATGAAAAGGAAACTGTCAGCATTCTCTTGATAAAGATAAGTTTGTTGATTATATTTCTTTGTATTTTGTTAAATACGATTATAACGTTGATGTAAAATGTATTTTAAATTATTAGTATTTGCATCACGTTGGAAATCAAGTCTATTTCCACCATGTAAACGTACGTTAAAATATTTTGATACAAAAGTGAAAATGTGTGAGGGGATACAACGTTTTTAAATGTCTCTTACTGGGTACCGAAAATAACCTTTTGGAGATCGCTGATATAATAAAGCATTACGGACGTGGCTGGACTTGAACAGGACGTACATTTTTTGATGGAGACAAAAGAAAAGAAAGGAATAGCAGATGTGAATGGAGCTGTCGTAGATAATGGGGAGAAAAATTTTTTACAAACAGTTTTTCTTATGGCTATAACTTTTTCAGTGACATCAGTACCTTGGAATGCGAGGAGGGCTTTTGTTCTAGTAAAACAAGTCACACTGTGATTTGGATGGTTAGGAGAATATGCAAGGGAAGTGACTAGCGTCGGGGAGATAAAGACTGTGAGGCACCGTAAGAGATTACTAAGGCCAAAACACTACAACAGCTATAACAAAATCCCTCTTTTATACAATGTCTATCATTTTCTCGAGGAGTTCTCAGGAATTTGGGTTTAATCCATGCAAGGTTTAGCACATACCCTACCACCAGAGAAACCCACACTAGAATGGAAAGCTGGCTGACGCGCTTCACATACAGGCAGGATTCTGTGGGGTCTGTTTTGTGTGACGAAAAATTGTAACCTGATTCTGTTCCAAAGATCTCACTAACAAAGTTATAAATATTTAAGTGTTAAGTACTTTAGAGCAAACCTGTAAAGCTACCATTTTTTTTTTTTTTTTTTTTTTGCAGAACCCACAAAAGAGAGAAACCCCTTCCAGGCCATAGTACGGTGACTTCTTCAAGTCAGTGAAATAAAGGAAATTGAACAAGGGAAAGAAAACCTGCCCTGCTGGGCACCTACTATGTGCCAAACACTAGGCAAAATGTATAATTTTCACCTTACTGAATTCACAGATAAATTTCGTAAGTATTATTATTGTCTGCATTTTGAAAGCAAGACAACTGAATCTGAAAACGGTTTATTAAATTAGCCGTGCCCCATGGATACTATGAAACAGTAGTAAATCTCGACCTAAGACTTTCTGATATCCTAATCATCATAAAAATACTATGTAATAGCAAAGAGAAAAAAAACCACATCCAAATCAACTGTTTTAAGGCACATGAGATACAGCACTGGAGAAAGTCAAGATATATGTGAATTATAACGGACTGTATTCATTAATGCTCTAAATCTGGCTTCAGAGCAGGTAGCTGTTAACTATTTATAGCTCAATGGATTAGGACATCTTTTAAATTTTTTTCCTCTTACGCGTTCAGAATGTAAAATTACCATAGCAGAATTATAGAGCAAAAGCAATGTTTTTTCCTTCCTTGATGATGAGAAAAGCATTGCATTATTTTAGTGCCTGTCAATTAAGCATAAATGAAGACATGAGTATTAAATCTGCAAAATCACACTCTTAATTGGGATGCTAGCATACTTATTTAAATCTCATCTCTGACAAATTTTAATTGATAAATAGAAAAATTAAAATATATCTGTGGGACACAGGGAAGTGAGCTCTTAGTTAATCGTGAAAATGAAATATCTTTCTCATTGAGTTCCTCTTTCTGGTTAACAGACTTGATGACAAGTAGAGTACTTTATTAACTTCATGGGTATGCACAGAGTAAAACCAATAATTAAAATGCTCATTCACAGAACGGACTTATTTATATGCTGTTTCTGGCTGTCAAGCTTAAAGTTCATTAAATTGAGAACAGTGCATATGAGTATTCAAGCAGGATTCACAACATGATTCAAAAATTACCAAGGGATTGTATAGTCACATTAAGAGCTTTTTAGATAAAATTGAGAGAGGAAGATGATTTTGGTGGTGTATTTTATATGTTAATCATGTCTGAAGAGAAGTATAATCACATAAAGTATCTCCAACAGCAGATGTGTTCTGGAGGCTGGTACAGTGTAAGTGCAACATATTTTCTAAAGTGATGCTATTGAAACATGTTTTAATATGAATATGGCCTTTTATTAGAATTTTAAACCTAGAATAGAAACGGAATAATTGTTTTCCTATATGAAATGTATGTGTATACACAAACA
>CAUYRT010046437.1:0-10403 GCA_963574885.1 Lepilemur ruficaudatus | reverse complement strand
TGCCTCAGCCTCCCGAGTAGCTGGGACTACAGGCATGTGCCACCATGCCCGGCTAATTTTTTACATATATTTTTAGTTGGCCAATTAATTTCTTTCTATTTATAGTAGAGATGGGGTCTCGCTCTTGCTCAGGCTGGTCTCAAACTCCCGACCTTGAGCTATCCACCCGCCTCAGCCTCCCAGAGTGCTAGGATTACAGGTGTGAGCCACCGCGCCCGGCTTTTGCATTTTTGCAATGAGAATATGTATGTATCTTTATATAATTAAAAGTAAGTTGTTTTTTTTTTTTGCCATACATATATAAACTATTTATTAACAGACAAGGCCTACAGACTTATTTCTTCTTGGACACCCCCATGGTATGGCCTCGGTGGCCAGTGGTCTTGGTGTGCTGGCCTCAGACAGGAAGGCCCCAAAAGTGGCGCAGCCCTCTATGGGCCCGAATCTTCTTCAGCCGCTCCAGGTCTTCACGGAGCTTGTTGTCCAGACCATTAGTCAGGACCTGGCTATATTTTCCATCCTTTACAGCCTTCTGTCTGTTCAAAAACCAGTCTGGGATCTTGTACTGCCGTGGATTCTGCATAATGGTGATCACACGTTCCACCTCATCCTCGGTGAGTTCTCCTGCCCTCTTGGTGAGGTCAATGTCTGCTTTCCTCAACACCACGTGAGCATATCTTTGACCCACACCCTTAATGGCAGTGATGGCAAAAACTATTTTCCACCGCCCATCGATGTTGGTGTTGAGTACTAGCAAAATGTGTTGGAACTTCTCAGGGATCACTAGAGACATGGCTGCAACATGAAAGGTGGCGTGCAGGCCTCCTCTGGAAGATTCTTTTTTTTTTTTTTTTTTTTTTTTGCTGTTTCCACACCTGCCCTTTATTGGACTCGTCTAGCAGGGTGGCTCCAGGCCCTTCACTCTTCTCAGACACCACCCACAAGGGTTTAGGAAGGTGCCATCATTCTGTGAAGGCCCAGAGCCCACCCAAGTCTTGGAGCCCCAGGTTGAAACACCAGCCAGAGGGTTAGGAGAGGAAAAGGAAACAGGCGACCAGAAAGGCAAGGCTCTTCAATGACGGAGGCTGACGTCAAGGGAACACTTAGGTCCAGCAGTGACTCCCGAGGGCATGCCGAATCCTAAGGAAGGTACTGGATGGATAGGAGATGTGTGTGTTGAGCGGCCCACGCCTATATGGCCACTTTGAGGAGGCGCCTGATGTCATGCTCAATGTTGATGGTGGGGAAGGTGCGGCTGTAGCGTCGGAAGGGCTCCCCCTCCGGCCCTATGAGGAACTTCTCAAAGTTCCAGGCCACATCTGAGCGGCGCACCAGACTCCAAATGATGAACTTGGGATCGGTCATGAGGGAAAACTGGTCGTCATAAGGGTAGGGGAGCTTGTCCTTCAGGTAGGCGAAGACAGGATGCTCGTTCTGCCCATTCACCTCACACTTTTGGACAAGGGTAAAGGTGGGCTGGTATCCACCCCCAGTGCGGACACACTTGAGACTGTTCAGGATCTCCTCATTTTGACAGTTCTCCTGATGTCCAAATCGGTTGCAAGGGAAGCCAAGAACCACCAGGCGCCTGGGAAAGCAGCATTGCAGCTCGTTGAGCTGGGTGAAGTCCCAGGTGGTGGTGCCTCAGAGGGAGGCCACATTCTCAATCTTAAGCAAGTAATCTTGCCCCTAAAGGTTTTATTAATAAATACAGTCATCTCAGTATCCATGGGTCAATGGTTCCAGGGCCCCCATAAATACCAAAATCCACGCAAGTCTCTTATATAAAATGGTGTATAACCCACATACATGCTCCTGTACACTTTAATAATCTTTAGATTACTTATAACATCTAATACAAGATAAATGCTACGTGAATAGTTGTTAGACTGTATTGTTTTATTTGTATTTTTTATTGTTGTATTATTTGCTATTAATTTTTTAGTATTTTTGATCTGCAGTTTGTTGAATCCATGGATGCAGAACCCACAGATATGAAGGGCTAACTGTAATGTAATGACATTAGAGTTTATAAATGATTATTTAGTGGCTTCTGCTGGTGAGAACCCCAGAGTCTGATCACTTGTCAAATGCATTTCTGAACCAGCCAAACTTGGCCACTTCCCAGACCACCCTGACCCTACCAAGTTGCAACAACCCTATAAAGTCCAGCGTGAATTATCCAGTTAACTTTAACTTTTACTATAATTAAATAATTTTTGTACAATTTTGTTCTTATGAGAGAAATTTCTTCTGGCATCCTCTTTAACAAAAACGATTTCAAACACTACTTTTTCTTGTGATTAACGGTCACAGATACATTGCTCTTCCCCTTGATTACAAGTGTATTCATTAAAAGAAAACTCTTAAAGCCAAGGCCACAAGCAAGGTTACACAGTTCAACAATTAAGTGGAATTTTGATGTGCTTTTCACTATTACTGCTGAGGAAATTTTATCCTCTCAAGTTTAAAACTACAGTAGACACTGTAGGTGCTAACATCCATTCTTCTTTTTTTCCCCTTTCTAACAGATTCTAATTTTTTCAGGTAAAATATTGGCCTTCCTTTGATATGCCTGAGACACTAAGTGACCATAAGATACAGTTCCAGTGAATGAGATGGAAGCAGAGGTCTGCTGGGAATTTGGGGGGCAGGATTTACTTTCTCATACAGGCACTCCTCCTTTTTCCCAGCCCTCCCTCATTCCTTCCTGTCTGAAATGTGGATGTGAAACTAGACATGGAGAGGCCATCTATGACTACGTAGTGAGTATTAGGATGGAAGAGATGTACTAAGTATTGCAGAGAAGAAAGCTAAGGGGAGCCTGCGATGTTGTTATCAAGAATCTGCTGTATCAGCCCTGGAATACTTCCCTCTGGACTTGTTGTAATGAGAAAAATAAATCCCCAAGCCTCTGCAATCAGGTTCTGTAACTCCCAGCCAAACAAAATTCTCAACTGATACAGACTGGGATAATATGAAGCACCCAGGAGATTCCGATGCCTCTCCATATAAAGCAGTATAAAAATTTTTCTAGAAAAACACCTATCAGTACAGATATGGGATAAAACACTAGAAAATATTACTGTCATTGCTCTGCAACAGTAGCTTGAGAAAATTACATCTAGCAAAATTTCCTACTTTAAAAACACCAATAGAGTTTCATTTGTAGCTTCACCAGAGCTTGAAGAAAGTAGGTAAAAAGATGCGTAGGTGGTTCTGGAAGGGGAAAAAAAAAATCCTTAGAAACTTAATTACATTCTCAGAAAGTAACACTGAAGAATATATCTATGGGTTTACAATCTCCAGAATAAATGTTTTTTACATAAAGGATCAATTATACAAGGAGAAATTTTCTTCTAAAATGCTATACAAAAGTTTTTTTTAAATTTTTAAATAGCAATCCATCACTCTTTAATGACAGAGACCATAAAACTCTATTAAAGGCAGTGTTTGGAACCTGGTAGCCACTAATATATTTTGAATGAATGAAATAATTATAATAGGTAAGAAATAGTAGTTCATTTTATGTTTTTGCCAATTAATTTGAAAAGAACTTCTAGGCTAGGAAATAAAGAAATGAAAGGGAAGACTAAAGGAGTTAAAGTTAAGAGGGAAGGAGAGAAACAGGGAGGAAAGAAAAGAAGAGGGAACAAAGGAAAGAAAAAAAGAAAACTTTACCTCTTATTTCTTCTTCTCAGTTCCCACAGTTTAGGTCAGAAAAGAAAGCATCTGCCCTCCCTCCCTAAAAAGGCAACTTACAGTTTAGGTCAGCTGCAGGGGAGGCAGAGTGGGTACTTTTCAAACACCCACAGTGGGCGGAAGGCAGGTCTGGGTGGGATTCCAGTGAGAGGAGACGACTAACTCAAGATAAGCAACTGCGTTCTAGACAAGAGGGAGGTGTGGCGTGAGAAGAGGGGCAGAATAGGAGGGCGCCATGAGAGCATGTCAGTCTTTTCTGGTTTCAGTTTTTGTTTGAACCTAGTTTTTCTCCCGGGAAAGGAAGGGACAATTCTGCAGTATCCTGTATGTCACAATCTCCTGGTGCAAGGATCCATATCCTCTGAACAATGATTTGAATGTCCTTGTGTGAAAAATTTCAATACTGTCTTATAAAAACTATGGGAAGTAGAAGAAAAATAAGCTTTTGTCCCTTAGAGAAAGAGAGAAGGAAGAGCTGTCCTTTCTGTCTGGAAGGAAGGAAGTAGGAGGTGATGAGAGGGGCACATCACACTGAAACATAAGACAAACAGTAAGAATCTGGCGCATAGGATTTTCCACTTGGCTTTAAAAATACAATAGTCAGTAACATATTAAATAGTCACTAATACATGGCTACCACTTGTTACTGGCAATCAAAGACACACAAATTAAAATAACCACAATATTCACAATCAAATTAGCAAAGATCTAAAAGAAAATATTATATTAAGAATTAGAATGGTAGCAATAAATGAACTCTCCCACATATCACTGGCAGGTACAGAGAATCATCCCAGGGGGGTTTCGCTATGTACAGGCATACCTTGCTTTATTGCACTATGTTTTATTGCACTTCACAAATACTGCATTTTGTTTTTTACAAATTAAAGGTTTGTTTCAACGATACATCAAGCAAGTCTATCAGCGCCATTTTTATAATAGCATATGCTCACCTTGTGTCTGTCACATTTTAGTAATTCTTACAATATTTCAAACTTTTATTATTAAATCTGTTATGGTGATCTGTGATCAGTGGCTTTTGTTTTGTTTTGTTTTGTTTTTTAGAGATAGGGTCTCTCTCTGTGATCCAGGCTGGAGGGCAGTGGCACGATCTTAGCTCACTGTCATCTCAAACTCCTAGGTTCAAGAGATCCTTTTGCCTCAGCCCCTAGAATAGTTAGGACTACAGGCATGCACCACTGCACCCAGCTAATTAAAATTTTTTTTTGTACAGACAGGGTTCTCACTGTATTGCCCAGACTGGTCTCAAACTCCTGGCCTCAAGAGATCCTCCTACCTTGGCCTCCCAAAGTGATGGGATTTTATTTTATTTTATTATTTTTTCATTTCAGAATATTACAGGGGTACAAATGTTTTGGTTACATAAATTGCTTTCATACCATTTAAGTCAAAGTTATAACTGTGCTCATTCCTTAGATAGTGTGCATTGTACCCATTAGATGGAATTTACCCATCCCCTCTTTGCTCCCCACCTGCTTGATATCCAATGAATGTAATTTTCATTTGTGTACGCTAGTGTTGATTGATTAATTCCTATTTAGTTGTGAGTACATGTGGTGTTTGTTTTTCCATTCTTGTGATACTTTACTTAGAAGAATGGGCTCCAGTTCCAACCAGTTTAATACAAGAAGTATTAATTATTTCACCATTTTTTATGGCTGATTAATACTCCATAGTATATATATACCACATTTTATTAATCCACTTATGTATTGATGGGCTCTTGGGTTATTTCCACATCTTTGTAATTGTGAATTGTGCTGCTATCAACATTCGAGTGCAGGTGTCTTTTTTATAGAATGTCTTTTTTTTTCCTTTGGGTAAATATACAGTAGTGGGATTGCTGGACCAAATGGTAGTTCTACTTTTAGTTCTTTGAGGTATGTCTATACTACTTTCCACAGAGGTTGTAGTAGTTTGCAGTCCCACTAGCAGTGTATGAGTGTTCCACCTCTTTGCATCCAAGCCAACATTTGTTGTTTTGGGACTTTTTGAGAAAAGCCATTCTCACTGAAGTTAGGTGATATCTCATCATGGTTTTGATTTGCATTTCCCTGATGATTAGAGATGTTGAGCATTTTTTCACATTTGTTGGCCATTAATCTATCTTCTTTTGGAAAGTTTCTGTTCATGTCTTCTGCCCACATTTAAATGGCTGTTTGATTTTTTTCTTGCTGATTTGCTTGAGTTCTTTATAGATTATAGTTATCAGCCCTTTATCAGATGTATAGAGTGCAAATACTTTCTCCCATTCTGTAGGTTGTCTATTCACTCCAATGATTGTTTCCTTGGCTGTGCAGAAGATTTTTAATTTGATCAGGTCCAGTTTATTTTTGTTGTTGCTGTGATTGCTTTTGGGGTCTTCTTCATAAATTCTTTGCCTAGGCTGGTGTCTGTAAGAGTTTTTCCAACATTTTCTTCTAGAATTCTTATGGTTTCATGCCTTAGGTTCAAGTATGTTATCCATCATGAGTCGATTTTTGTGAGTGGTGAGAGGTGCAGATCCTGTTTCAGTCTTCTGCATGTGGCTATCCAATTTTCCTATCAAAGTGCCAGGATTTTAAGCATGACCCACTGCACCTGGCCTGATCAGTGGTCTTTGATATTACTACTGTAATTATTTTTGGGGCTGCACGAACCAAACCTATATAAAATGGCAAACTTAATTGATAAATGTTATATGCGTTCTGACTATTCCATTTAAGGAATTTCCCCCTCTCTCTTCCTCTCCGCAGGACTCTTTTTCCCTGAGACACAACAATAATGAAATTAGGTCAATTAATAACCCTACAATGGTATTTAAGTGTTCAAATGAACGGAATAGTCACAAGTCTCTTACTTTAGATCAAAAGCTAGAAACGATTAAGCTTAGTGAGGAAGGCATGTCAAAAGCTTAGATAAGCCAACAATTAGGCCTCATGTACCAAACAGCCAAGTTGTGAATGCAAAGGAAAAGTTCTTGAAGGAAACTAAAGGTGCTACTCCAGTGAACACACAAATGATAATAAGAAAGCAAAACAACCTCACTCCTGATATAGAAAAAGTTTAATTGTTCTAGATAGAAAATCAAACCAGCCACAATATTCCCTTAAGCAAAAGCCTAATCTAGAGTAAGGCTCTAATTCTCTTCAACTCCATGAAGGTCGAGAGAGGTGGGAAAGTTGCAGAAGATAAGTCTGAAGCTAGCAGAGGTTGGTTCATGAGGTTTAAGGAAAGAAGCCATTTCAACAACATAAAAGTGCAAGGTGAAGCAACAAATGCTGAGGGAGAAGCTGCAGCAAGTTATGAAGATCTAGCTAAGATTGTTGATGAAGTTGGCTACACAAAACAACAGATTTTCAATGTAGATGAAACAGTCTTCTATTAGAAGAAGGTGTCATCCAGGACTTTCACAGCCAGAGAAGAGAAGTCAATGCCTAGCTTCGAAGCTTCACAGGACAGGCTAACTCTTATTAGGGGCTAAAGCAGATGGTGACTTTAAGTTGCAGCCAATGCTCATTTGCCATTCTGAAAACCCTAGAGCCCTTAAGGATTGTGCTACATCTACTCTGCCTGTGCTCTAGAAATGGAACAACAAAGCCTGGATGACAGCACATCTGTTTACAGCATGGTTTACTGAATATTATAAGCCCACTATTGAGACTTACTGCTCAGAATAAAAAATTACTTTCAAAATATTACTGTTCATTGACAATGCACCTAGTCACCCAAGAGCTCTGATAGAGATGTGCAAGGAGATTAATGTTTTCATGCCTGCTAACACAACATGCATGGAGCAAGGAGCCATTTTGAATTTCAAGTTTTAATATTTAAGAAATACATTTGGTAAGGCTATGGCTGCCATAGTGATTCCTCTGATGAATCTGGGCAAAGTAAGTTGAAAACATTCTGGAAAGCATTCACCATTATAAGTGCCATTAAGAGCATTTATGATTCACAGAATGAGATCAAAATATCAATATTAACAGAAGTCTGGAAGAAGTTGATTCCAGCCCTCATGATCACTTCGAGAGGTTCAAGACTTCAGTGGAGAAAATAACTGCAGCTGTGGTGGAAATAGCAAGAGAGTTAGAAGTAGAGCCTAAAGATGTGACTGAATTGCTGCAATGTCACGATAAAACTTGAACAGACAAGGAATTGCTTCTTATGCATAAGCAAAGAAAGTGGTTTCTTGAGATAAAACCTACTCCTGGTAAAAATGCTTTGGGACATTGTCAAAATGACAATAAAGGCTTTAGAACATTACATAAATTTTTTTGATAAAGCAGTGGCAGGGTTTGAGAGGATTGACTTCAGTTTTGAAAGAAGTCGTTCTGTGGGTAAATGTTATCAAACAACATCCCATGCTTCAGAGAAACCTGTGTGAAAGGAAGAGTCAATTGACGTGGCAAACCTCATTGTTGTCTTGCCTTAAGAAATTGCCACAGCCACCCCAACCTTCAGCAACCATCACCCTGATCAGTCAGCAGTCATCAACATGGAGGCAAGACCTTTTACCACCAAAAGATTACAAGTCTCTGAGGCCCAGATATTCATCAGTGGTTTTTAGCAATAAAGTATTTTTAATCAAGATATGTATATATATATATTTTAGACATAATTATTTTGCATAATTACAGTTGCATTTCTACAGACTTCAATATAGTATAAATATAACTTTTACATGCACTAAGAAACTAAAAAATTTGTCTCAGTTGCTTTACTATAATATTCACTTTATTACAGTGGTCTAGAACTGAACCTGCACTCTATCTCCAACACATGCCTATACCAAAATTCTAAACATATTTTTATACCATTTGACCCAGTGACAAACCTAGGGATTTATCCTAAGAAAACATGTGTACAAAAAGATACATTTACAAGGATGCTTACAGGAGAATTGTTTAGAAAAAAATGGGAAATGACATTAAAAAGGGTGATAATAGGGGACTGATTAAATTAAATTATGGAATATCAATACAATGGGAGGCTTTAAAAGATAGTACTATGGAAGAAAGCATTACATCAGATGAACAAAATAGGTTCATTTAAAATATAATTGAAATAAAAACAGCACATCTTTAAAACTAAGGTATACCTAAATTCTAGAGTAGTGTTAGCCTTTGGAATCAGGCTGCAAAAGATTGAATTCTGGCTCTACCACTTATGAACTATGGGCCCTCAGCAAATTACTTAAATCGTAGGAAAGACTTAATATTGTAAAAATGTCATCTCATCCAAATTGATTTATACAATCTCAACTGAAATTCTAGAGAGATTGCTTTGTGTGTGTGAAAATTGGCAAGCTGATTTTAAAATGTGTATAGAAATGCAATGGACAAACGATAGCTAAGAGAATCCTGATGAAGAGAGCAAAGCTGGAGGATTTACTGTGCTATCTATCATGATCCATTTTGAAGCTATAGTAATCAAGACTGTGTTACAGGAGCAAGGATGGGCAAATAGGCCAATAAAGAGTCAAGAAATTGATCCATATGTACATAGGCACCTGATTTATGAAAGAGGTGAGTCATACTGCTGCACAGTTTGGAAAGAACAGTCTTTAATAAACGGTCCTGGGTCAGTTGGATATCCATTTGGAAAAAATGATTCTTGATCCCCTACCTCTCAACATTCACAAAAATCAGTTCCAGATGTATTGCAGATCTAAATGTGAAAGGTAGAAAAGGAACATTTGGAAGAAAACAATGAAGAACATATTCATGACCTAGAAAGCTGGCAAAGGCTTCTTTCAAATGCTAATCATAAATAGAAAATGTAATACATTGGGAAATATTAAAACTAAGAACTTCTGTGCATCCAAAGATAGCATGAAGTGAAAAGGCAACCGGAAGAGTATGAAAATACATTTTTTCATACAAATATTCAACAAAAGACTTGAATCCAGATATTATGTATATATTTTTTAAACACATACAAATTAATAAGAAAAAAGGCAGACTAGCCAGTAGACAATGGAGCAGAAGATCTTAACAGACACTCCTCAGTAAAAGGATATCCAGATGGCCAATAAACATATTAAAATGTACTCAACTTTATTCATAAGGAAAATTCAATTTAAAACCACAATGCAATACATGTATAAACACACTAGGGAAGCTAAAATGAAAAATATAGAAAATAGAAGTATGTATAAGGGAAAAGGATGTGTAAACAATCAGCATTGTTCTTCTCTGAAGTATGCATCAACTTAATTGCTCTAAGATATCTTTTATAACTGCTAACTGAGGCTAATTTGACATGACAAAGTGACAGAGTTGACAAACTTAATGAGAGGTACTCAGCTAATTTTAAAATCAAATCTAAATATTTCAATGATAATACATATTTTACATATTAAAAAATTTACCATAAAATTCATATGATTAGAGAGAATTAAAGATGGCGGATGAGTAAAGCCGCCAGCCAGAGTGTCTCCGCAAAAAAGACAGATTTTAGAAGAAAGCGGCAGAAATAAGCAAGCAGACAAGCAGACATCGGAAGAGGGTCAGAGGAGGGATACCTGAGACCATGAGAGACTCCACGGGAGGGGGTTGTGGAGGAGAACTGGAAGGAGAAAGCCCACGAGAAGCCTGGAGACCAGCGACAAGGGTAGGTGGAGCGGCTAACTTTCCCCTCCCTTGCATCTCGGACTGCTAGTGGGCTCCTGGGCGATTGGAGAGACCTAACACCAGCCC
>CAUYRT010046435.1:0-52868 GCA_963574885.1 Lepilemur ruficaudatus | reverse complement strand
GGCATGTGCCCCCATACCCTGCTAATTTTTCTTATGTTTTATAGAAATGGGGTCTTGATACATTGCCCAGGCTGGTCTCAAACTCCTGGCCTCAAGCAATTCTCTCACGTTGGCCTCCCAAAGTGCTGGGATTTCAGGCATGAGCTGCTGTGCTTAGCCTATCCATTCTGTGATGTACATTTGAGTTGTTTCCAGTTTAAGACAATTGTGGAAAACACTGCTATGAAAAGTATTGTACATATCTCTTCAGGCACAAATATAGAAGTTTCCTTAGGAAATAGAATAGGTAGACCATAGGATATGCACAGTTTCTACTTTATTATGTATTGCAAATTACTTGCAAAGAGCTAGCATCAATTAACACTCCTATCCCCAGTATATATTAGTTCCTGTTGCTTGAAATCCTTGCCAACATTTACTATTGCTGTACTTCAAATTATTAATACTGCCAATTTGTGTATTTGGTATGTGTATATGGTACCTTGTATTTTTAATGTAATTTCTATAATTACCAAAGTGGTTAATCATCTTTTTCATGAATTTATTGGACATTTGGATTTCTTCTTTTATGAAATGCCTGTGGAAGTCTTTGCTCATTTTTTTCCACTGATGTGTCTTTTTCTTATTAATTTATAGGCACTCTTCATATGTTCTTGAAACCAGCCCTTTGTTAGTTTTATGTATTATACATATCATCTCCCAATTTATGACCTGTTTTTTACTCCATGGTGCCTTCTTTTTTAATTTTTTAAAATTGAATGCTACAGGATATGGAGCCTAATAGATCATGCATTAATAGCAAGATGTAACATGGAAGAAACAATTCATTGTACAACTGTAAATGTAGATGGAATCCATTTCGCCCTTGGAATGAAGGGTGACTCATTCACTGTATTTTGAGTAAGGTATGGTATTAGGGTAGAAATAGAAACAGACAGTAATTTTCTGTTCAATGAGATAGAATATGTACTACTCATTGTTTTTACCCATTTATCCTTTTTTATTCCTTTTCTTATTAATATATATATTTCAGATATTAGTTTCACTAAATATAAAATACATTTATAAGAATAGCTTTGTTAGAAAATTAAATAAACTCAAAAACACTGGTTTGGGGAGTTAAGAATGCTTACTAGATTAATGGCTACAATTTTGAGCTTACAAATTTGGGTCCCAACTTCCTTTTCTTGGTAATATGGATTTTCAGTAATGATCCCTTGCCATTGAACAACCGTGAGGGTGTTAAAACTGTGTGAATGGTTTTTGTTGTTGTTATTTACAGTTTCTATGCTTTGAAAAAAATGCCTGCCTCTCTTCCTTTATTTGGGTAATTAGAAAAGATTAAAGAATTTGTTAAAGCAATTATAGGTAGATACATTCAAATGAATTCTATGCAGCCATTAAAAAATTTGCTGTAGATCCACTGCATGTTTACAAGGATAAATACTTATAAAGTCTTTCTTCTCTAGCTCAGTGAGTGGTAGAAATCTTGATTTGATTGCCCAATCCAGAAACTGTTAATTTATTTTTCTCTTCTGGCTCCTCTGTCTAGTTAATCACAGACTTCTGGAAAGCCTACTTCCTAAATAGCTCTCAAATTAATCTCCTTCCTTCCATTCTCACCATTGTACTCTCGTATAGGCTTATGTCATCTCCTGACTGCATTGGTGGTCTCCATATCTCCTGTTTTGCTTCATTCTAGACGTTTCCTTCACTCTATAGTGATAGTGATTCCTTTGAAGACACATTTGTTTACATTCTTCCTCTTTCTAAAGTATGATAAAGACATTGCACTGTCCTTAGGATGAAGTTCATAATGCTTACCATGGTATACAGTGCACATCTCTCCTGTCTTTATCTCAGTCTCTTTCTTTCCTCAACACAAAACTTCTTTTACTTCTTCAGCTACATCATGTTCCTTTGTACTTCTGAGCTTCTGTATTTGCACACTCCTCTTTCTGAGACAGATTTTTATAACAGGTTATGCTGAGGTTTTTCTCTTATTTATTTTTTTTTAAGAGACAGGGTCTCACTTTATTGGCCATGCTGGGGTGCAGTGGTGTGATCACAGCGAAGTAACATCAAACTCCTGGGCTCAAGCTATCCTCCTGCCTCAGCCTCCCGAGTAGTCTTTTCCTTTATGATCAGCACTTTCTGTCTCTATTTTTAAGAAAGTTATTTTACAATATTTTCTAAATGCTTGATAATTTTGCCTTTCATATTTAGATTCTCCAGCTACCTGGAATTGATTTTTGTAAATAATGTAAAAGAGTGGTCCAGTTTCATTGCTTTCTACATAGGATATCCAATTTCTGAGCACCATTCACAGAAAGGTCCCACTGATCTTCAAGTCACTGCTGTTAAGTATGAAATACACATGTGTTATCCGAATCTATTTTTGGACTTCCTACTCTGTTCTGTTGCTGCGTCTATTTCTGTGCCATCTCTACCCTGTCTCTCTTAGTAAAGTTTTATGAGCTTGACGAAAGCCCTTTCAATTGTTATTGTTCTTACCTCTTTATGACACAAGGCTAAGATAGTAAAAGGTTTACGTTACTTTGAGCCTACTGCGGTTCATAAGGAGGAAAATCCTGTTTCATGGACAATACCTTCAATAACAGGGCCAACTTCTCCATCAGGCACAGAAAGCACAGTATCTAGGGTCTATGACACTTTTAAAGGCTCACAACAATGTTTTGATTTATTTTAAAATTAAAAAAATGAAAAGTATTTTAACATACTTTTTTCTTTTTTCTTTTTGAGATAAGGTCTCACTGTACTGCCTGGGCTAGAGGGCAGTGGCATCATCATAGCTTGCTGCAACCTCAAACTCCCAGGCCTGAGCACTCTTCCTGCCCTAGCCTCCCAAGTAGCTAGGACTACAGGCATGCACCACCACGCTCAGCTAATTTTTTTCTATATTTTTGCAAAGACAGGATCTTGCTCTTGCTCAGGCTGATCTCAAACTCCTGGCCTCAAGTGATCCTCCCACCTTGGCCTCCCAAAGTGCTAGGATTACAGGTGTGAGCTTCTGCGCCCAGCCTATATAATATTAATATATTCATCTTTATACTAACATAGTCATAAAACATAATTCTAAATATTTTTCTATGGAGGAAGGGCCCACATAGGCAAAGGTACCTAGAGCCCAAGGTCATAAAGTGGCCCTGAATGATAGAGTCTTCTTAAAAGTTATACTATTAGTTACAGGGGCAGAGCTTGGTGGCTCATCCCAGTCCATCCCTACAAGCTAGCAGATAAAAACATGTGTCCTCCTAGTGGTGGATGAGCATATCATCTTCATTTGGAAAAATAGTATATACCAAGAAATTAATAATCCTCCAAATGCTAATTTCAAATTTAAAGAAAAATGGAATTCAGGCTGGATGTGGTGGTTCATGCCTGTACTTTTTTTTCTTTTTGTTTTTCTTTTCTCTTTCGTAAAGACAGGGTCTCACTGTTGCTCAGGCTGGTGTTGAACCCCTGAGCTCAAGTTATCCTACTGCCTCGGCCTCCCAGAGAGCTAGGATTCACAGGCGTGAGCCATCACACCTAGCCCTCATGCGTATCATCTTGGCACTTTGGGAGGCTGAGGTGGGAGGATCACTTGAGCCAAGGAGTTTGAGGTTATGGTGAGCTATGATCACATCACCGACAGCACTCTAGCCTGGATGACAGAGTGAGATTCTGTCTCTAAAATAAAAATTGGAATTCAAATAACATTTATTTCCAGGCATTTTCCAGTTCCTAGGAGATACAGAGATAAACAAAATGAACATAAAGCTCCCAGCATATAGAGAATACAGATGGTTAACGAATAATTGCCATCAGGAACAAAGTCACACAAGTAGAAGCATGGTAGCAAGGCTAAGTTAGTTGTCACAAGGTTGCAAAACAGGTATTGTTAATTTTAGTTTTCATAAATGAGGAAACCAAGGTGCAGAAAAATTGAGTGGTTTATCTAAGCCTCAGCCAGTATAATCAGGTGCAATATTTGAATATCAGGACTCTGATTCCAAGCCCTGTGCCATATACCTTCTGGTCTGAAATAGCGCTCACCACATAGGAGATATTCAATAAATTAGGCTGTATTGAACTGAAAGAGAAACAGTGCCACCCCAAAGGATTACAATTTTCTCAGAGCATCTTTTTAATCTAGTTTTATAGCTTAACTGAGGTATACTTTACATATCATAAATTTACCCATTTCAAGTATACAATTCAATGATTTTTAGTAACTTTATCAAACTGTGCAACCATTGCCATAAATCAGTTTTAGAACATTTTCATCCCTTCAATAGGAACCCTCATGCCCATTTTCTGTTACTCTCCATTCCCACCCCCTGCTCCAGGCAAGCACTAATCTACCTCCTGTTTCTATAAATTTGCCTTTTCTGCACATGTTGTATAAATGGAATCATACAATATATGGTCTCTTTTGTTCGGTTTCTTCCACTTAACATAATGTTTTTAAGATTCACCCATGATATAGCATGTGTCAATAGTTTGTTCCTTCTCAGTGCTGAATGGTATTTCATTGTATGGATACACTACATTTTTGTCTATTCATTCACAAGTTGATTGCCATTTAGGTTTTTTTCCAGTTTTTGACTATAATGAATAATGCTGCTATGAACATTTGCACGCAAGTTTTTTTGTTTTTTTTTTGAGACAGAGTCTCACTCTGTTGCCCAGGTTAGAGTGCCATGGTGTCAGCCTAGCTCACAGCACCCTCATACTCCTGGGCTCAAGCAATCCTTCTGCCTCAGCCTCCCAAGTAGCTGGGACTACAGGCATGCGCCACCATGCCAGGCTAATTTTTCTATATATATTTTTAGTTGGCCAGTTAATTTCTTTCTATTTATAGTAGGGACAGGGTCTCACTCTTGCTCAGGCTGGTTTCGAACTCCTGACCTTGAGCCATCCGCCCACCTCAGCCTCCCAGAGTGCTAGGATTACAGGTGTGAGCCACCGTGCCCGGCCTGCATGCAAGTTTTTGTAAGGACATATGTTTTCACTTCTCTTGGGTGGATACCTGGGAGTGGAATTGCTGGGTTGTATGGTAGCTTTATGTTTAACTTTTGGAGAAACTGCCAAACTGTATTGCAAAGTGGCTGCCACATTTTACCACCACATTCCTATCAGCAGTGTATGAAGGTTCCAATTTCTCTACATCCACAAATAGTTGTTATTGTCTTTCTTATGATAGTCATTTTAGACGGTATAAAGTGGTATCTCATTATGGTTTTGATTTGTATTTCTCCAATGACTAATGATGCTGAATACCTTTTTATGTGCTTATTGGCCATTTGTATATATTCTTTGAAAAAATGTCTGTTCCAAATCTTTTGCCCATGTTTTGATTGGGTTGTTTGTCATCTTATTATTGAGTTGTAAGAGTTTTTTTGTAAATTCTGGATACTAATTCTTTATTAGATTTGTGCTCTGAAAATATTTTTTCATAGTCTGTTATTTGTCTTTTTATTTTGTTAATGATGTCTTTTTAAATTGATGCATAATAATACATAATTGGTACATATTTATGGGGTACATGTGATATTTTGATACATGCATACAATGTATAATAATCAAATCAGGGTAATTAGGATTCCATCACCTCAAACATTTATCATTTCTTTGTGTTGGGAGGATTCAAACCTTCTCTTCTAGTTATTTTGAAAATACAATAAATTATTGTTAACTATGGTCACTGCTATGCTAACACTAGAACTTATTCTTTCTATCTAACTATATGTTTGCACCCATTAACCAACCTCTCTTCACCATCCTGCCCCGAACCTTTGGTAACTATCATTCTATTTTCTACCTCCATGAAATGAACTTTTTTAGCTCTCACAGATAATTGAGAACACATAATATTTGTCTTTCTGTACCTGGCTTATTTCACGTAACATAATGACTTCCAGTTTCATCCATGTTTCTGCAAATGAGAGGATTGCATTCTTTTTTATGGCTGAATAGTATTCCATTGTGTATATATACCACATTTTCTTTATCCTTAATGGTGTCTTTTGAAGTATGAAAGTTTTAGATTTTGAAGAGGTTCTTTTTATCAATTTTTACAGAAATAAATCCTTATATTTAAGTTAGTTGATTTTTGACAAATGCAATTCACTGACAAGAAGATAGTCTGTTCAATAAATGGTGCTGGGACAACTGAATATCCACATGCAAAAAGATGAACTTAGATTCTCATTTCACACTATACACAAAAATTAACTCAATGTGGCTCATAGACTTAATTGTAAGAGTTAAAATAATAAAGCCTTTAGAAGAAAACAGGGAAATTTTCAAGATCTTGGGTTAGGCAAAGATTTCTTTTTCATCTATTTTTTAATTCCTGCCCCGATTAAACACAATACGTGCATGTGTATGTGTGTGGGGTGGGGGAGAACACTTGTGTGTAATGTAGGTAAAGATATAGCCACCTTCAGTAAAAATGATAAAATATTTCACTGAGATTAGTGACTAAAATGTGAATTATTAATGATTTAAAAATATTAAGAGAAAATATGTAAGGGATAAGTCACAAGCCAGCCAGAGCAGAACATCCAGAGCTTGGCAGGTGGAACTCAAGAAAAAGCTGTGCTGGCTGGGAGCAGTGGCTCACGCCTGTAATCCTAGCACTCTGGGAGGCTGATGTGGGTGGATCGCTTAAGGTCAGGAGTTCGAAACCAGCCTGAGCAAGGGCGAAGTTCCATCTCTACTAAAAATAGAAAAATTAGTGCTGGTAGTCCCAGCTACGTGGTAGGCTGAGGCAAGAGGATCCCTTGAGCCCAGGAGTTTGAGGTTGCAGTGAGGTATGATGATGCCACTGCACTCCACCCATGGCAACAGAGTGACACTCTGTCTCAAAAAAAAAAAAAAGACAAAGCTGTGTAAATTATAAATTAATCCTTTCTTCAAATACTATGCAATGTGTGTACCCACATTTCAGGATAAGAAATGTTGATTACACGCAGTCACTGACTGCAGATTAAGCAGAAGGCAATCTAGAGAAAGGTGAATCTCCATCTATCAGTTAAGGAGGTGCTATATACTGTAATGTTTGCAATGATATCATAATGCCAACATAAAATCCTTACTGCCTATTACTTTCAACATGTGTCAGAAGAAAGAAATTATTGTTGAAGAATCTATAAATATAATTCATCAATATGAAAGTTTTAGATACAAAGCCTCTGGATTGCACCTAAAATTGTTAATAACTAATTTCATGGTCAGAGTACCACTTATACTCCCACAAGGGACACACAAGAACACTGGCATAACACTTGGTCACTTGTGCTCACTATGAGTCGGTCAGCACCTCTCTCTCCCTCCCTCCCTCAGCTGTGTCTGACGATGGTAACTGGGGCACATTTGCTAAAGCCTGAATCTTGATTTCCTTTTTCAGAGCAAAATTTACGTTCACAGTATATTTGCTGGCATAATTAAAATTGTATTAATGCTTATTAACATTTTAGGATCTTTTCATTATTTTCAGGTACAACTGGTTATATATCTACTTCTCCCTTTTAGGTAAGGGAATCATTTTATTATTCTTTAATCCCTTACATGAGTGGTTTTTAAAATATTGCAGTCATCAGTCATTGGAACCCTGTCTTATAGCATCTGATAAGATTCTTAGAACATAATACATTTGATAAATTTTTGCTAGAATGAAGTATATATTAACTTTTAATACTGTAGTTTGAAAAATTGTATTTCATAGTCCCAAGATCTAATGTCAGAAAAATGGAATTGATCAAATTTCTAAAATAATATCCTAGGAGAGACATGCAGTCTTGTCATTAATGTAATAAGGACTAATCTTTCAATGCCAGGAGCAAATTGCCAATTTTTTTCTTTCTTGAATACCTAGTGACATGATTATCTCTCATTTATTCTAAAGAGAAATGGTGTCTTCTCTTAGGTCACAGCCTCTATGTAAATCTGGACAAGTTAGACTTTTTTCTTATCCAGGATGAGGTGGCCTTAGCTGGGTATGGGCACATGGCAAGAAGTGCCCCCAAATAAATTTAGCCTTATTATCATTGCTATTATTGCTAACATATTCTAATAATCACTTCCATCTTGAAAACATAGAAACAATTTACTAGCTCATCAGAATTTCACATAAATTTGAAAAAGGTCTGCTTTTCAACTTGTGGTTGAGTGGACACTGGGAAAGCATCTATGCTATGAAGTTTGCCTATCAGACAGGTAAAATGGTACTTCTCAAAAACAAGTGAACTGGAAAACAATCTTTTTAAAATACTTTCCTTCTTGCCTAAGATATAACTGATACTGGTTCTGAGTAATTGTCTCAAATATTATCTGCAGTGATCTTTTCAGTTACAGCCCCCCAGCCTTTCAGCCACCTGGAACCATTAGGTCCCACCTGGAGTCTCATCCTGACCTTAGGGCCTGGGCCAGTGCTCTCTACTGGAGGAATTTTTAGAAGCTTTAGCCTAGTAGTTTATCCGCTCAGTATCAGGTCGGCCATTGTGCTGATCCTGCCCTGATATTGTAACCTAGTTTCAGGCACTAAGATTTTATCTGGTTATTTGTAACCAAGCCCCTATCTTATACCCTATCTTGGATTCATCTGTTTTGATCCACAATCCTACCTTGGACCTTACTTTGTATCCCAGATGGTAAAAGACCCCCTATAATGTTCTGTGGGCTTAAAGCCCTATCCTGGTCTCCAGTCTTCATGAGGGTGTCCCTAGTACTAGCCCCACCTGATAGCTACAATGCAGATGTCTCTCATGTCTGGATTTCTACTTATTGCCTGCTGTCAGTCTCCCCTAGAATCAGAGCCTATGTTTGAGCTAAATTCTCTACCAATTTTCAGTTCCTTTCTCCATCCCCTGCGTAATACTGGCAGGACTGTTGGGACTTGGGTCCTGGCCACCCACAGACTAAGCTATCTCAACACTGAGTTCTAATTCTAATAGTAACTCAACTAATACCTTTATTTTGAAATATCTCTATTCAAACCAGCCAACAGTAAGTTTTAAAATGCCTCATTAAATATACATCTGCTGCTTGAAATGCCAAAAGAAAATACCCCATACCTGTCTGAGTGAATCCTGATTTGTATCCATTAGTTGTCCCATTTTCTGGGGTCACATTTGATGACACCAAAGAGTTTGGTTTAACAGAGTGGCAAGAAGCAGAGGATTGTCGGCTTCTACATTCTGGAACGGAGTAAAAAACATTACATTATATGAACAGACCAATATTCTGTCAAAACAAGTGATGGGGATACGATCCATACAATCTCTAAAATAAATTGTTTCTTCTTAAGTGATAGCCACTTTTCTAATCAGAGATCCCCTTCCTCTAATCCTGACTCCAACAAAACATCCAGGCTGGTGAACACAGTTCTTTTTCCTAAGGCCAGATGTCGTGTTTGGAAGGCGAAGGATTACAAAGAGCGATCAGACCTTGGTTCCCCACAGACTAGTTCCCAGGTGGAAAATACTCATAAACAACATAGTCATGCTAGTTTCATAAGTAAGACAGAAGCTAAAATATTAATAATGTATAAAAACCCAAAAAGCTTTCCCTACACCAGTTAATCTCCTATCCAGGGTTGACTTAAGTGTAGAGCAGTAATGTAGGGTCTGTCTAGGCTGCCTTCAACCTTCTCTTCTCAACCTTAATTTATGTCCAAAAACAGAAGCAAAGAAAAGCATATAGGCAATAGAGAAAAATTAGAAATGCTCAAATTAATATCATTCCTAGTTCTTGTTAAAAGAGATAGATAAACAATATTCAGCATGATTACTGATCATGCAATACCAAGCTTCATGTTATTAGGTTGGTGCAAAAGTAACTGTGGTTTTAGCATTGTTGAAATTTGCCATTTCATATTGGAATATGTTCTTAAATAAATGTGGCTATGTTATATATCATTTTAATGTGCATTTCTCACTTTATGTTTTTTTTGCTAATGACTTATTACTTGCTGTTTATTTTATATTTATTTTAGACTATGGAAATGATGTTAAACAAAAAGCAAATTCAAGCAATTTTCTTATTAGAGTTCAAAATGGGTCATAAAGCAGTGGAGACAACTCATAACATCAACAACACATTTGTCCCAGGAACTGCTAATGAACATACAGTGCAGTGGTGGTTCAGGAAGTTTTGAACGGAGATGAGAGCCTTGAAGATGAGGAGTGCAGTGGTGGCCATTGGCAGTTGACAACAACCAGCTGAGAACAATCATAGAAGCTGATTCTCTTACAGCTACACGAAAAGTTGCCGGAGAACTCAACATTGACCATTCTATGGTTGTTCAGCATTTGAAGCAAATTGGAAAGGCGAAAAAGCTTGATAAGTGTGCCTTGATAAGTGCCTCATGAGCTGATCAAAAAAAAAATCGTCGTTTTGAAGTATCATCTTCTCTTATTGTACATAACGAACCATTTCTTAATCTGATTGTGACGTGTGACGAAAAGTGGATTTTATACAACAACTGGCAACGACCGGCTCAGTGGTTGGACCCAGAAGAAGCTCCAAAGCAGTTCCCAAAGCCAAACTTGCACAAAAAAAGGTCCTAGTCACTGTTTGGTGGTCTGATCCACTACAGCTTTCTGAATCCTGGCAAAACCATAATATCTGAGAGTTTGCTCAGCAAATAGATGAGCTACACCAAAAACTGCAAGGCCTGCAGCCAGCATTACTCAACAAAGAAGGCCCAATTCTCCATGATAACGCCTGACCGCAGGTCGCACAACCAACGCTTCAAAAGTTGAATGAATTGGGCTATGAAGTTTTGCCTCATCTGCCATATTCACCTGACCTCTCACCAACCGACTACCACTTTTTCAAGCATCTCGATGACTTTTTGCAGGGAAAGCACTTCCACAACCAGCAGGATGCAGAAAATGCTTTCCAAAAGTTCATCGAATCCCGAAACACGGATTTTTATGCTACAGGAACAAACTTACTCTCGTTGGCAAAAATGTGTTGATTGTGATGATTATTATTTTGATTAATAAGGATGTGTTTGAGCCTAGTTATGATGATTTAAAATTCGTGGTCCAAAATCGCAGTTACTTTTGCACCAATCTAAATAACTAAGCCAATATTAATGGGGCTCAGGTATGATATTTTAACAGTACTTTGTACTGATTCAGGAAGACAGTGAATGCTAGACAGCCTGTGAGATGTGAGACTGTAACTTCCAACTAAATTATACTATATTAGTCTCAAAAAGTAGCATGTAAAAAAGAATATAAATGGTTGCATGTGACAAAGTTAATTATAGAGGGCCTTTTCGAGAATTTCCAAGTTTATCAGGTACATACAAGGGCTAGAGGCAGTTTTCTATAACCTTCTATGCTATGACCTTCTGTGAAGAGCTACTGTATTTTGGCCTAAAAGCGTATCTCCACATTATGTGTATTATATGTGTGTATATAGGTGTGTATGCATATATAAATTTTATATATAAATATGTAATTCCAATTCCAAAATAGCAACTGTTATAAGCATGACGCTTCTTTCACAAATGTTATTCTCTATTAGAAAGATGAATTGTCATTGAGCACTAAATGAGAAGTTAAAAATATTTTATGCAACCAAAGCAAAAGCTAATGAAGGAAGTTAAAATGTGGGGAGGTAATCTATCCTATCTTTACCCTTTTATTAGGACTCAAAATGTTCAGAATAATTTTTCTAAAGGAAAATCCTTTCTTAGGACAAAAAGTTATCTATAATTCACCAGCTTCTGATTCAGTGGTCACAGGCTTGAAGTTCTGATGATACCTGTCTTGGAACACAGAGCTGTTTCCTAAGGTTTTCTATTGTGCTGCTTCAAATGCAACCAAGATAAATTAAGGCAAAGAATTCAGAGACAAATATGTGTTTCTAATTGGGTTTATTATGCTATTTTTCATAAGAAAAAATCTTGGTAGACAACAAATAGAAATAGTAAAGATAGTTATTATATGGAGGAAAAAAATCTCAGCATCTAAGAAACTGATCAATAGGAATTAGATTCTTCTCTGTATTAGAACAATGAATAGAACTTGTGGCCATTCCTATCAAACACATGAAGATGTTAAGTTTCAACTAGATTCATTTCTACAAATAAGTTGTTCATAATGTAAAAGAAACAAAACTTTGCCAACTTAATGGTGCATTTTCCCAGCTATTATGAAGAAAGCACTGTTTATTCTAAACATGCTGATTTGAGAATTGCCAAAGAAATTAAATAGAGTAAAAAGAGCATCTGACAAAGGAACTGACACTCTAAGGTCCTCTATAGATGATGGAATAACTAGAGAGTCCATTTTTTTTCCCTGAGAGCTGCACGCCCTTCCCAAGAAACGAATACAGAGACATATACTTTCCTATACGAGAACAGTTCCCGTTAAAAATAGTATGGAGCGAGTCAAATAACCTACTGGAGGGCTTTACATTTTTGGATAGCCTTCTGAACTTGAGATACTTATCTGTATTACACCTGAACTCTGAACCCCATATGGGTCACTTGTAACTATTGTAAAATCTTCATTTCTTTCCCTTTCCCTCCTGAAGTTGACTACCTTTCCAGCAGATGAGAGGTCCCTTCGACAGTATACCCTGGGAGCTTCTGACTAGGTAGTACTTTAAGTGCTTCTGCTTCTTTGGCTGGGTGGTGAGCTTCAAGTTAATGTGGTTGGAAAATTCTGTGAAATACCGAAATCCTCTTTCTCCACAGCCAATACAGTTTCCAGAAAACCCTGAAATGAGGAAAACTAACATTACTGGTGACCTTGTAAGTTGACAGAATACTTTTACATATAGAAGGCATAGAAACATGTCACATTCTTTGATCCAATAATATCTCAATTCCAAGGAATTCAAAGGGAAGAAAAAACAGGCACCAAAATGTTTTTAGCAGAGTTATTTTATAATAGTGAAAGACTAGAAATAATTTAAATGCTGCTCTAAAAGGATAACGGTTAAGGAAATAGAATAGCTAGTATCATATAATAAGATTTATGAAGTATACATAATATAAGAAAAAGTTTGATTCTAGAGATGTTCATTATTTCTTCCTCACATATTCCCTTCTTAGAGAATCTGCAGGTCCTAGCCCTGGTTCTCTTTCCTGCTCACCATATGAACTTGCTTCCATGGCCATAGCTGATGAGACTGTGGACCATTATCTGACCTAATCTGGGACAGTCAGAGTCTCTGTCGTGGAATTTTGAAATAAACATAAAAAGTCAGTCAGATGGTATTAGACTCTGGATTTATAAGGTTTTGTAAAAGTGGAATTTGAATTATGTCAGCCACATGTCAGCTGAAGTGTGGAAACAAAGAACTGTGAAGAGGAAGCTGGTGTGCACAGAGGAGAGCAGAGCATGGGCTGGGATGTGCAAATTCAGGGCTTTGTCAACTTCCATTTCTGTGATATCTAGTTATACTTTCTGACATGGGTTCCATGAGATTCCCATTTCCTCTTTTAACACTTCTTTATTCAAACTAACATATTATTGCTCTAGATCTAACACCCAAACAAGTCCTCATTTAGATGAATCAAACAAAATAAAAGTTCAGTGACCTGGTTGGAGCAGGGCATGTGGAAAGAAGAAATGGAGAAAGCTGGGAGGATGAGAAGCCATGCCTTGCTTTATTGAAAATCAACCTTTCAGTCCTCCTTGGTACACAGAGTAAAAGGCAGACAGTAAGAAAGTTAGTTCCTCTGGTTATATCTGATGAGGACATAACACATTTACTATCACAGAGATGAACAAGACAAAAAAGTTGCATATAAGAAAGGGCATTTCACATAATAAATGCACTGATAAAGTGACACACTCTTTCCAAACCCCTAAACAAACCTGTTACATAATTAACAAAGATATATAAGGAGAGAAGAAAAAGACCAGAAGGATTAAAGACAGAATATCTCACACAATATCCCAATCTCAGAATGCTGACAACCAATTCAAAGCATTTAGAAGTGGGCAGTCCAATTTATTATTATTCAATCAACAATTATTTACTGAGCACCTACCTATATGCCAGGCATTTTGCTAAACGCTGGAGAAACAATGTGAAGAAAAGATAGTCATAACCTCTGGTCAATCTCATAGAATTAATAGTTCATTACTGTCACTTTATAGAAATGCAAACATTACTATAATTTTATAAAGGGACTTAACTATATTCAGAGATGGTTTGTAGTTGAGAGCATTTGGATATTTATCTAATACCTTAAAGCTCTAAGCCAAAAAAACCAAAAAACAAAAAATAAAACAGGTTGTCAATGGCTGCCTAATTCTTCAAGTGCCTGAAGTCATCCATACATCTATCCATCTACCCATCCAACAAATACTTGTGTTCTACTATGTGCTAGGCACTGTTTGAAGCACTAGCTTTTTAGCACCAAACAAAGGAGACAAAGCCCCTGCCTTCGTGGAAATTACATTCTGGTGTGATCACCATGCCTTGATGAAAAATTGCTTGACCTATGAGGCAGGTATACCATACACAAAACACAGTAAAAAGCTTTTAAGAAACTTTCAGCCAAAATAATTAAGAACAGTGCCAAAAAATGAGGCTTAACTGATAAGTCCAAGTAGTTCAGAAAAAATTAGTATGAGAATTAGAATTAACAAACTACTAAGGTTGAGTTTTTAATCTTTTCCTCTGTTTGTTCTCTGGGGTAAAAAGCAAGAACGTGAAGAAGAAGAAAAGATGACGGGGTCTAGATAATCTGCAAAGAAGAGAACCTTCACATTTATGATAAGTTAACAATATGAAAGTGTTAGAATCCTACAGTCCATTTTTAAAACTCCATATGATTTCAACATTAGCCTTGGTTCAAGGGAGATTTACCTGCTCACAGTTCTTGCTATTATTGAACACAAAAAATAACACCTCTTACAGCCCAATTACCTTTCTAGTTTTTCTGGCAATCAAGTCTTCCAATTGCATGGTAGATTTGGGGTATATGCACTGCCAACTGGATCAATATATTTTTTAATCAACTCCCCCACAGTCTTTGGAATCTGTATAATTTATATAAAAATTTAGACAAATTGATATTGGAGTCCACAGGGATTCTAAAATAGTTGAAGCTTAAAAATTTTCCCACTATATCTTAATGCATATTAAAATCATCCACCATAAGAAATGTTGGATGAATAGTAGCTTTTGGACAATAGAGTACTGAACATACAAAAATCTCAACACTGTGCTTATCTAAGAAAAATCTTCTACCATTTTGTTGCTGTACTATATTTTTACATGAGAAGTGGCCATTGAAAAATTATGTCCATTTGCAAGGCTAGAGAAAGTAAGCAAAGTTCCAAGTCTATAAGGGTATCTAACAAGTACAACAGCAAAATAACTATCATTTGAATTGAAAGTACAATGTCCCAGGCACTGTGTTGGATGGGTGCTTTATAAACATCATCTCATTTGATCTTTACAACACTGCAAGACAGGCATTACTGGCCCCATCATACACATGAGGAATCTGAGATTTCAAGTTCTTAAAACACTTGCCCAAGTTCTTAAAGTACTAAGCAGCAAATCCGGGATTTAAACCCAGTTCTGATTCCAAAGCCCACGGTCTTTGGTCTCACGTTCTTGATTTCAAAGGATTATGAAATCTATTATTCTGATGGTGTTTTCTGTGTCCTCTCCATGACATGGTCTAAGAGGATTCTCTAGTCACAAAGAATCATTGAGCAAAAAAAGGCATTATGAGAGATTTTCAATGTCTGCAGTCAGAGCCACATTTGAACTGTTTCATTAGATGAGACTACGAAGCTTTTAAAATGCTAAAAAGTTTTCTAAAGTCATTCTGCCATAGGCTACTAGCTTGTATGCTCTATGAGGAAAAGAACTGAAACTTCTAAATTTTTTGCCCCTATAGTATAGCCTAGCTTGATTTCTGTCATACAGTATATTTTGAACAAATACTAATAACTGAATGAACAAATGAATAATTAGAACTCCTTTCCTAATTTAGTCCAATGTATAAGATTTATCATTAAACTTCTATATCAAACTATCTGTTAAATTTCACTCAAAAAAAGAAGTGAACATATGAGAGCCTTAAGAAAAATGAAAATTACTTCTTTTCCTGTGAACCAAGAGAAGTCTTTAAACCATAATTTAAGGAACCTTTATAAAGCATATGCAGGGTGCCTTTCTGACTCAAAATATTGATCGATGTATTTCTAGACTTTCTGATGACAGTCTATAACTGGCAAGACTGTGTCAAACTAAACAAACAAATATACCTCATGATTCAATACTTGAAATCTTTGCCCTCTTCTCTCTTTTTCCTTTTCCCTGATATTTGTGCCTAAAACATCTATCCGATTCCATCTATAGTAAAAAAAATTCTGAGAAACGAAAACAACTTGAAGACTGAGGTGCCGTGTCTCATGCCTGTAATCTTAGCACTTTGGGAGGCCAAGGCAGGAGGATCACTTGAGGCCAGGAGTTTGAGACCAACCTGAGCAAGAGCAAGACCTTGATTCTACAAAAAATAGAAAAATTAGCTGGGCATGGTGGTATGTGCCTATAATCCCAACTACTTAGGAGGCTGAGGCAGGAGAATTGCTTAAGTTAATACGTTTTACATCTAACATATATTTGTATACATATATATTCAATCCTAGTTATTGTGAGCGAACTAATGTTAAATATAAAATAAGAATCACATCAAACAAGTACAGATAGGAATAATGGGCAGTATGGAAAAACGACAAATAAGTTACAAAGTAGATAATCCACAGATGAATAACTGAGAGTTGACTTGACATCAGGTCCAAATCAATGACTCTATAGAGAGTAAATTCTACTTTATTTTATAAAATATTAATTTTTGATAAATTGCATGCTATCTTAATGTCTCATCAAAAAAGTCTTTTAAATAAGGCAAGTGTTTTGAGAATGAATAAAAAATAAAAATAAATTTTAAGACGTTACTAAAAGAAAATTTTCATAATTATACTAAACTATATAATCCTCAACTAATTCTGTGATATATTTTTTAAAATTCTGTGATAATTTTAAATAAATGTATATTTTAACTCCCTCATCTTGAAAGGAATTCTATATGCATGAAATACTCACCTAAAAGTGCATTTTTTCCATGATCATCTGGTAGAAATCGCTTGTCTACAGCACAAACTAGGATGTGTTCAGGAAGATTGGGAGACTTGGCCCCCACCAGGAGGAATCCCGCTGGGATGTCGATTTGTTCCATACACAATGATACCAATCGCAAATCCTTGCCTGCTTGACAAAAACCTAAAAACCAGTAAAAAAGAAAAAAAGGGACACAGTGAAATGTTCAGTGAGATTTTATCTCTTATCAAACATTTGGAGAGAAGATTAATCTGTGGGAGTCACTATCACGGACTAAAATGTTTTTATACTAAAATTAAGGTCCATATACTCCCACCAGAAGATAAATATATTATATATGTGAACAGAGCTCAACAGACACTAAAAGGAGATATTTCCATCTGCTTCGCCCAAAATAACCTTGTATTTTTTGGTCCACAAGCAAGGCAATGATAAATACACAGCAAATCTTGAAAAATGCATATAATTCTTACATGTATATACTCTAGTAATTTTTACTTCCAGTGCAAACTCACTTCTCTAAATGAGGACTGTCAGAATACAGATACTCTCCCTTTCACAGGAGAAAGGACTGAAGCTCAGAGTTTGGTGACTCATAAATGAACAGGCCAGAACTAGAACTCAGACCTATTAGGTCACTTCACTAGATATGACATAACATGACAAAATCTTACATAATCACTTTGTATACCATAATGTATATTAATTCATTAGTTCTTAATTTATTAAACAAACATTTGCAACAGATGTTATCGTAGGCCTGGAGATACAGAATTGAACAAAATTAGTTTATCTTCCTCTAAGAACTCACATGGTAGTCAATTGGAAAAGTGTATA
The DNA here is from genome assembly GCA_963574885.1 of Lepilemur ruficaudatus. Taxonomy (NCBI): domain Eukaryota; kingdom Metazoa; phylum Chordata; class Mammalia; order Primates; family Lepilemuridae; genus Lepilemur; species Lepilemur ruficaudatus. The sequence continues at coordinate 34,907 of CAUYRT010046435.1, read as the reverse complement.
AGGAACCAAGAATCACAAAGATGATATCATAGAGGACAACTACTGTTTTGCTGTTCATCTTCTAGGATATGATCCCTCTGTACTCTAATCATGTGATTCCCCTGGACAGTTGTGATACTCCAGATTGATGTTCAGCTGGTACCTGACCCAAGCTGGGCCGCTTTGATATCCCACCTTTCTGGCCATAGTTGATTGGTCCAGGGGTGGACACCTGACATAAACAAAGCCAATCCAAACTTTTTCCTAGCTCTGAATACAGATCTGGGGAAAGCATGGCTCAGTTTAGTCTGCAGCAGCCCTACTCCTCGACCTGCGAGGAAGGTCTGTCCACAGAGGCAGGAGGCTGAGGGAGACTGTTCTGCAGTGTCTGGATCCCTGAAGCCCAGCTGTATCTGCCTTTGCCATGGTTTGTCCATGGAACCTTTTGCTTTGGAATTCTTACAATAATATATTCATTTCACCTAAATTAATTTCAGCTAGGTTCTGTCACTTGCAAACAAGAGAAGCTGAATAAAAGTATAGCATATGCTATTTCAGGGAATTTTGGAAGCATTAAATACAGATGCCTACCTCTCCACACACAAATCTAGTGAGGAGTACCACCATCATTGCCCAGTACAAAGTAGGCAAGAACCATGCCAGATGCTTCTAGCATCAGTACACATTATGATTTTAACCAAATGCCAACAAATAATTTAATGCCATCACTTAGTATATGAGAAGTAAAAAAGAAAATATCATCAAAACATTGGATGAAGTTGTGGTGTATTTTAAATCTACCATATGATTTTGATCATCAAATCTCAAAAGCAAGCACAATAAAATTGGAAAAAGTCCAGAGAAGAAAGACTAAAATGATAAAGATGGGCCAGGCACAGTGGCTAAGGCCTATAATCCCAGCACTTTAGGAAGCCAACACTGGAGGATAGCTTGAGGCCAGGAGTTCAAGACCAGCCTAGGCAACATAGCAAGACCCCTGACCATACCTACAAAAAATAAAAAATTAGCCAAGTGTAGTGGTATGTACCTGTAGTCCCAGATACTTAGGAGGCTGAGGCAGGAGGATCGCTAGAGCCCAGGAACACGAAGCTGCAGTGAGCTATGATCACACCATTGTACTCTAGTGTGGGTGACTGAGCAAGACCCTGTTACTAATTAATAAATAAATAGATAGATAAAGACAATAGGGCTCAACCATTACAAGTTTGTGGATTGTTTTTTAACAATAAAAAAGACAATTTAACTTTTAGAGTTCATGAGTTAGGAAAAATATTAAAAAGTTATTATGAAATCTTTACCAATTTTAAATGAATTTGCATTTAATTATTCATGATATCACCTAGATTTATTTGAAAAAGTCAGTTATATATGCGAGTCATATTACTTATTCAGTTTACAAACATTGTTTTGAGCCTATGTATACATGGATCCCCTTGAAACAAATCCACTGTTCCTACACCCTCTAAGGGACAGGGCTCACAGGTTTGGAAATTGGGAATTGATGAGGATGATGATGATAATGGCAGCTAAAATTTATGAAGCATTTACCATAATCCAGGTACAGTGTTAAACACTGTATGCATTATTTTATTTAGTCTTCTCAACAACTCAAGTAGGTACTACCTTCTCCTTTTCATAGATGGAGATATTGAGGCTCAGAAAGATTAGGGAACATGTCCAACGTTACACAATGAGCTCATTAATATTCAATGATGTGTGACATGGAAGTCTGCCATATAAGAACAGACAAAAAGCACAGTATTTAACTTGGCAAAAGAAAAGCTAAGAACATCTATAATCCAACTATGAAGGATTAACAGACTTTTTCATCAGATTGCTAAAAGGAGCACTAGTTTATTTTTAATCAACAGAATTAATAATTTGCACACAGACAGTAAACCTAGAAACATATTTCCCCTAAAAAGTAGCACCTTTATTAAAAGTATGACTTGCTCTAAAAGGCAGAACATATGAAATATCTTCCCAAAGGCATAGATAAATTCATAGGTGAGAAGTTCATGATTGCCTGTTAATGGAAAGCAGGATGCCTGGGGAGCGCTGTCACTGGAGAAGTATAATAGCATGTACCCTTGCTACAACTGTGACTCATTCTCTATCAGAAAGAGTGGACTAGATAGAACCACAAGTCTGAACCAATTTGTAAATTATGTTACATGGAACTTAAAGATTACTTAACACAGCATTTCTCAATAAGTGGTTATTAAATATCCAGATGTTCCAAGATACTTGGGAATTATAAGTGAAATTTAAATAGATATAGTTATTGATTTCAAACAATTATTCTAATATCCTACTTTCATTTTTTCCTTACCCACTCCCTAATATCCTATTTTTAAAACAGAATGTTATGAGGGTTTTCCACCCCACACATGTAGGGTTAGTGGAAACCAGTTGAGTAAACTCATTACTCACTCAATCGAACTCTGTATCATTGTGTGGTTTTGATTATACAATTTCTACTTGTTTTTCTTTTCAATCACACGTATTGATAGGGTGCTTAATTCATATACATAATGGGCTGTTGGTTAAAGATGGGAAGCTCAGGGAATACTGTGCTAATAAACAGAAAAAGAGTAATTTTACAAATGCACCTAAATATGCTCTTTGCTAGATACAAAAGTTATATTCATTCCCCACCCTCACTCATCAAATTATAAGATTATATAAAATACACCAATATGTTTCTAGAACACCAAAAACCAAATGTTAAAAAGGTAAAAATTTAGTGATTATAATTCAACTTGGCTTTTCATATATGAGAGGGAAAACACTATCTCTTTCAATGCATGTTATTTATAGACAATTTCTTGCAAACAGCCTAAAATTTTCTCATTATATAGAGCAAAAAATGCAAAAATTATAAAAATAAACTAGTACATCCTTTTGATATTAAAATGTAGAAATTTCAAAATTTAGGTATTAAAACTTTTTTTTAATGCTAGAAAACATTTAAAAGCATTTGGCTTCCCTCCTCCCCGCAAAAGGAAGTACAATATTTTATTTTTGAATTTGTCAACACATGTTTTTTTCTACATGCCAATTTAATGTAAATTAAATAGCAATTATTAAATGGTACAATGCAGATCATTTTTCTTATATAGCACGAATATCAAAGAATATATTAATATACTGATCTAAAATAAATACTTCCTACTTAAAGTCAAATCTTTATCATATGCCATGAAATGACAAAATTAGTTTTTAAATCCCTGAGGAGTTCAAAAGATTATATATTACTATAAGAGAGATTTGTGAGTCAAAGATTGAGGAACACTAATCTATTTTAATCTCTTTAATATGTAAATGAAAAAAGGGCCCCAAAAGGCTAAGAAAACGGCCAACAGTCAAATACCAGGTGACCAGAAAAGGTGGGATCAGAACCCAGGTCTCTTAACTCCAAATTAGCTGATCCCTCCACCTCATTAACACCTCTCTGACTCATACACAGTCATGCCTCCCTTAACTATGGGATAGTTCTAAGAGGCAATTTTGCTACTGCATGAACATCATAGAGTGGATCTGCACAAATCTAGATGGTATAGTCTACTACAAACCTTGGCTACATGTTATAGTCTGTGGCTCCTAGGCTAAAAACCTGTACAGCATGTTACTGTACTGAACACTGCAGGCAACTGTAACACAATGGCAAGTATTTGTATAGCTAAACAAACCTAACCATAGAAAAGGTACAGTAAAAATACAGTATAAAATATAAAAAGTGGTACACCTCTATAGGGTATTTACCATGGAGCTTGCAGGACTGGAAGTTGCTCTAGGTGAGTCAGTGAGTGAGTGGGGAGTGAGTGTGAAGGCGTAATTACTGTACACTACTATCTAGAGACATTACACATAACTGTACACTCAGGCTTCACTAAATTTATTTAAAAAATTTTTATTTCTTCAATAATAAATTAACCTTAGCTTACTGTCACTTTTTACTTTATAAACTTTTTAATTTTTTTTTAAACTTTTTGACTCTTACTGTGTAAGATTTTTCTATTAAAATTTATTTTATTTTTTTACCTTTTAAACTTTTTTGTTAAAGACTAAGACACAAACACACACATTTGCCTAGGCCTACACAGGGTCAGGATCATCAATACCACTATCTTCCACCTCCACATCTTATCTCACTGGAAGGTTTTCAGGGGCAATAGCATACATGGAGCTGTCATCTCCTATGATAATGATGCTTTCTTCTGGAACACTTCCTGAAGGACCTGTCTGAGGCTGTTTTATGCATAACTTTTTTTTCTTTTAATAAGTAGAAGGAGTACACTCTAAAATAATTATAAATAGTATAATAAGTATATAAGCCAGTAACAGTCATTTATTATCATTATCAAGTATCATGTACTGTACATAACTGTATGCGCTAGATTTTTGCATGACTGGCAGTGTAGTAGGTTTGTTTACACCAGCATCACTACATGAGTGATGCATTGCACTCCGACATTATGTCACTACAACATCACCAGGTGACAGGCATATTTCAGCTCCGTCATATATGCAGTCATTGACCGAACTGTTGTTATGAGGAACATGCCTATGTAACATTCCACCTTCCCCCAGTCTGATGTAGGATACTCTCCTATACAACTTCTTCCTTGCCTGTTTTTGCAAGGTCCTATCACCTGACTTCCCTGTCCATTTCAGATTAAATTCTGAGTGTCATCTGATTCACCAACCCCTGCCAGCCTTGGACCATGTCAGCATCCACCTAACTCATCCTTGTTGATGAATACTTAAAATTTCAATTTTTGCAAGGCACAAAGGTAATCCATGCTTAGAGAGTGACATTGCTGATAAGATTTCTCAAACAACACATTGCAGCAAAAGGACAATGAAAAGGGAAGAGTATAATTTTGGTTCTGGGCTAAAGAGGGAAGAGTCCAGAAGGCCCAGCTAGCTGTGGGGAATGCCTGGAGAAAGCAGCATTTTCTAGGGAAAAGACGTCATTTGGGAGCAACTTATATGGCAAAATGAGAACTACACAGTTCACTCAAAAGAAGAGGCACCAATAGTTTAGAGTTTTCTCACATATGATAATATGAGGACATCTAGAGGTCAAAAGTAAAAAATTATCAAACAGCTGGATTCCATGAGAAGCATATTTTCTAGTCTCTTTCTCTTAAAAAAAGTATTTCAAGAGGTACCTGTGCCAGTGAAAAGAAAAACTATACTATTTTATGCTAAAACAACAAAAAAAAACCCTTCAATGATGAGCATTTGTAAAATTGGCAAAAGAACCCACTGAGAGAACTCCCAATGTCCAAAACTGGAACAATTTGAGCAACAATAAATAGTATTAGATTATAAATATCTACATTTATTTTATGTCCATAATGATATAAACAAATGACTGAATAAATCAATGCATGTGGGAAAAGAAGAAAATTCCCATGCAGTAGAATTTCAAATAATTTATGAAGGCAGGGCTGGGAGTTCACACCTGTAATCCCAGTACTTTGGGAGGTGGATGGGGAAGGATTGCTTGAGCCCAGGAGTTGGGGGCTGCAGTGAGCCATGATCTTGCTGAGGCACTCCAGCCTGGGAGACAGAGTGAGACTCCTCTCTTTAAAAAATAAATAAATAAATAAAACATTGAATAATGTATGTAGATGCTCTGCCCTCAAGGATGTGGAGCTGACTTCCCACTCCTTAGGTGTGAGCTGGCATTCCTTCCACAGGATGGGGAGGAGAAGGAGAGGAGATAACACTGCCTCAGCTAGGTGACCAAGGTCAACATCAACAGTCATAAATCATGTTGATAGTATGTACCCCTGATATAATATGATGAAAATGGCACTTAACCTCTGTGATCTTCCTCCCCAAATCCCATAACCCCAGGCTAATCAGGAGAAAAACATCAGACAAATTCCACTAGAGGGTTTCCTACAATATACCTGACCAATACTCCTACAACTATCAGGGTCATCAAAAACGAGGAAAGTCTAAGCAACTGTCACAGCTAAGAGGAGCCTAAGGAGATATAACAATTAAATCTAATGTCATATCCTGGATAGGATCCTGGAACAGAAAACAGACATTAAGTAAAAACTAAGGAACTCAAATAAACTATGGACTTTAATTGTTAAAATTAATAAAAATGTATCAATATTGATTCATTAACTGCAACAAAATGCACTATACTAAGATATTAGTAATAGGGAACACTGCACGGATATATGGAAATCATAATATTTTCTCAATTTTTCCATAAATTTAAAGGTGTTCTTAAAAAATAAAGACTATTTATATTTTATCTTGTTACCTTCTAGTTACTTGCCAACACAAACCACACAGGCAATTTAATTGAGAAGAGAAAACAGGAGAGAAAGGGAAGGCAGTGCTGAGTCTAACGTGGTTAGGAAGAAATCAATTCAAGGCCAACAATGGTTGCAAAGTCAAGGAAAAGCTCCTAGATTCAATTTGTAGTTATGCTGAATATAAGTTCACCTGCCAAGGATCTGGCCTTTGTTGTAAAGTAAATCTCTCTTTTCTGACTGATTCCTCCAAATCCTTGTTGTTAGGATTCAGATCACCTAATTATACTCAAAATATATTATCAAGGAGCCCCAAGAAAGAAAAATTATACGAACAGCAATATTTAATTTAATTTTTTAACATAGAAAATAGGCCATGTCTGTAAGAAACAGTGGATAGTTAAAAAAAATCTATGAAATGTGATTGTATTTCAAGATCTATAGTATCCAAATATTCAATGTGGCAGGTAGTTCTTTTTCCCACTATCAGAAATATATCAACTTATTAATCTAATAAAAATCAAATATTAAAACTCAATTAAAACCTCAAACTAAATGAAAAGAAACCTTAGTACTCCTGGAGGGTAATTCTGAATTACATCTGAAATAATTCTGAAAGACTGATGTGAACTTTCTGTTAGAGGCTATAGGAAGATCAGGTTAAGAGTACTCTAAGGAAGGATCTAAGAATGTTTACTGTACACAAGGAAAGAGAAGTAAGTTATTGGCATGGGCATACAAATAATTTATTTGACAAACTTGCCTCCCGAAATAATTTCATTTTCTGAGAGTAATATGGAAATGTCACCCTAAAACCAAGGCTCCTGCAGAGCAAATAATTCTAATTTTTTTAAAAAAGGTATGATAGTAGAAGGCCCTTCTTTATAAAGTTCATCTGCATTTCTCTAAGAAAATAGCCAAGGTTTTCACTTCACAGAAACAGATTTGCATCCTCCAATTATCTCCAACTGGAAGGTTACAGAGTAAGCTAAAAGGGGGAGGGGAAGTTTACTGAAACAGCTGTAAACACAAACTAAAGTAATCAAAGCAGTATTGGGAGGCCTAAAATTTGGTTGCCCTTTACCCCTTTAGACAATCAACTGCCTCCCAGCAGGGTAGGAACCTACACTAGTCCAATAATTTACATAAGAAATTAGCAACCAAAATTTACATCTCAATGGTAACCCCCAGCAGCCCACCAGGTGTTAAGTATCTGCTTATCTAAATTGCCTCCCAAAATAGCTTTACCTTCCTTTAAGCCTTAGGTAAATAAAAGATTTCCCATGAAGGGAAGGTGGTATGCTGAAACAAGCCCAGGCAGTATATTGCCCTATTTCACTGCCATATTTATAAGGAAAACTTCAGGGCTGTTCTCCCTTTGAGTAAGGGAACTCTTAGAATTATCTTAAAATGAGACAAACTGAAAGGGCTACATGTAAACTGTAAACTACCAAATTATAAACTTTTTGTTTTAAATGCCCACTCCCAGGTGAATTAAAAGGAGAAAACGAATAATGGACATCAACTATAAGAACCTAAAGTAACTGATGTAGAAATCTAAATGGAGGACTAGTGTTTGGGGTTGTCTTGGAATTTGAATCTTAAATGTGAGTGAGGATAGTTCTTTGCTCTCAGAAAAATTGTACCTACTTTATCTTTAAAATTACTATTACTCTTCCCATGTACTTCTCATATTCTTGTATTTTAAAGTTTGAGAAACACTGGCTAGCTCTAGATCACTGAGTTTATGTCTTGGTGGGTACTAAACAGCTCCCTGTATTTAATACACCAGTGCTGGGTTCCCCACAAGGCAAACTAAAAACACACCTAGGGCACGGGAAAAACAGGAGAATTCTCCTTATTTTTTGGTATAAAATGTGATATTTCAAAATGTCCTTTAAAGCTTCTATTCTGGTTCTATGTAATTCTCACATATAACAAGATTCTCAATGGGAATCCAACAATATTTTAAACATGATTTCAACTTTTACTTTGTTAATTGATAAATGCGTTGACTGCTGAACTCAATAAAAGGCATGAGGATGGATATAAAGCAAGTAAGAAGAAGCATAATGCTAGTCAATTTCCACACCTCCACAGGTTTAAAGGCCTGTATTACATCTATAATGAATAAATCACTATATATTAAGTCTGGGAAAGAAAAAAAAACCAATTACAAGTGGAAGCAAATACAAATGATGTGCTAGAGGCAGGCCTCACTCAGAGCAGTGGTAATAATTGCTAGAGGCCACCTGTAGTGAATCAGGCAGATAGGCTACTAAGAGAATTATTCAGGTCTCCTCATCTCCAAAGTAGGGGATTTTGACCCCTTTACTGTTTATCAGATTGGCAAAAAAAGAAAAAAGAAAGAAAAAGTCAAGAGAAAATAAAACTCTCAAATAGTGCTATCTGGTGAATTTCCGTATTTTAATTTCTAGTTTATTCCAATTATTTGCACTTCAAGCTTTTAAGGGGAATGTCCTGAGATTCTGTTATTTTCCTTCCCCTCTCCTATCCCCACCCCCACAAGATTTTCATGCACTGAAATCATCCTAGGTTCAAGTCAGTCTAGGCATAAAAATTGTACTCTGTCTAATCTGGATAAAGTATTATAAACTAATCAGGCTGGGATGGTCAGGAAATAGCACAGTAAACAACTAAATGGAGGAAAGAGAGTGTAATTTAAACTGTGATATCGCCAAAACCATGGAATACTGAAAATGCTTTATATCAAGATTTTCTTATTAAAGTGTGGTTAAAGCCTTGGTGGAAGAGGAGCTTCACACTCATAAAGAAAATGGGATTATCAAAATATTTACATTTTTATCCTCTATAGATAAATTTTTACATTTATAATATTTATAAAATATTACATTTTAATATTACATTTAATAATTTACATATTACATTTAATAATTATACATTACATTTAATAATATTACATTTTTATCCCTTATACTGGATGAGTGTTCAAAATAAATGTAAAAGGTAAATATGAAACATCTGATATTTTTCTGTTTATGGGAAGTAGAATAGAAAGTTAAGAAGAGGGAACACTAAAAAAGTTCCTAAAATAGTAGCAGGAAGTACAAGGAATACTGGAAAAGCCTTGACCTGAGTTTAGACTTGCCTTTGCCACAGACCATCTTAGAGAAGTTATTCAACTGTGAATCTCAGTCTCTTATCTCTAAGATGGGATGATAAGACTTGTCTTTCTTAAAGACACCTGCTGTGAAGTCACAGGAGATAACACAAGACCATAATCTTTCCTCATTCCTTTCCATAATTACTGGTTTCCAGCCTTGAGCACCGCATGTAATGATTGGAAATAGGCCAGAAATATTAGAGTGAAAATAGCAAAAGGGAAGCAAAACTGAAACCCACCATCTGTAGTGCAAGATCCTTCTGGGGCAGGTTTTTGTGAATAGGGAATTGGTGGGCTGTTTGAATCAGACATTTCTTCATCATCTTCATCATCTTCCATTTCAGTAACTGTTAAATTGTTAGAAAAATCCAGACTTCCATTTTGAGTGTACCGGTGTACCAAATCTTTATCCAGATCCTCCACCTTGGGTTTGACATCTGGGTAAGCAAATAAATCATAGCAAATTTAATTAAAAGATGCTTATGGGAAAATTCACAGTTCTGAAAGACATATTTGTGGAAAGAAGACCAGCATTTTCTATCATTTAGCCAATTTATCTCAGAGGTCCCAAGATTTGGAATCCCCACTTATTTTATATTTTATTTTATTTATTTATATATATATATATATATATATTGAGACAGGGTCTCCCTCTGTTGCCCAGGTGTCATCATAGCTCCAGTGCAGTGGTGTCATCATAGCTCACTGCAACCTCAAACTCCTGGGCTCAAGCAATCCTTCTGCCTCAGCCTCCCAAGTAGCTGGGACTACAGGCACATATCACCACACCTGCCTAATTTTTTTATGTTTTGTGGAGTTAGGGTCTTGCTATGTTGCTCAGGCTGGTCTTAAACTCCTGGCCTCAAGCGATCCTCCCTCCTCAACCTCCCACTTCTTTTAAAAGCAGTCTATCCCCTGTCCCCACCACCCTTTGCAAAATAATAATTTTTATTTTTATTTTTTTATTTTTTTTTTAGCTTATAAACAGAGCAAAATAATAATTTTTAAAAAGGAGTCTAGAAATGTGTATGATTGAGAACCTTACCTCCAGATGAGAAGGGATGCTGATCAGGGTCCAAGTACAGTTGGGAAAAAATGGGCCGTGGTACCACACTACTACATCTGAGAGAGGCTTCTATGGAGTTGTGGAGAGCTTCCTCAAATCGAGCAGATTTCAGTTGCCCAGCATATGAATTCCCCATGGTCTACACCTGCCCACCCCAAAGAAAAAGAAGAAAGGAGAAAATTGATATAATTAGAAGCTGTATGTCTCAAAGTACACATAGAGCTAATATAAACTATATACATATATATGAGGTGTGAACTATATAAACTACCCATATGTCTTATTAAGACAACTTGTGTAAGTTGTTATAATATCACTTCTGCTTTTTGTCTTTGCCATCCAAATCCATCTCAAAAAGCCCCTTTAAAGGATCTTGTATCTAAGAATCAAATAGTAATAAATGCTTTAAGTTGAGGCTCTCCAAGAGCCAGTAAATCAAGATTGATCTGTCAATTGTGAAGCCCAGCCTGGTTAAAAATGGGGCCATGCCACCTCCTTAAAATTGGTGGGCAATCATAGCCCCATACCAACTCTATCACTGGTTTCAGAGTAAATATCTAATTACTTCTCTCTTTACTAAGATCTATTACTCCAGAGGGGGAAAAAAAAGGCTCTCCTCTGGAAATAAATGAAAGCTTTATGATAATATATTTCATTAACAAATTCCTGAAAGGATTTGAGCCATCTTAAACTCAAAGAACTCATTTATGTATTATTAGTATTTATTCAAAAAACATTGTTGTTTCTTTTGCCTCATCTAAAATACAATCTTATTTGGGACCTTACAGGAAAGTATATGACAAAAAGTTTTGAAGCCATGACCTTTACTTCTCGTCACTAGTATTTATTGATATGTAGTACTTGCCAGTTACAAAAATTTCTATGTATAACAATAATAACTACAATTCATTGGGTGCTAACTATTGGCTAGACCAATGATTCTCGAATTATTGTCCAGGTGCCCCAAGACCCTTTTGGTGGCCCATGAAGTCAAAACTATTTTCATATTTTCAAATGATTACTAGAATATTATTTGCCTTTTTCACTCTCATTCTCTCATATGTGCACAGTGGAATTTTCCAGAATCTATGTGATGTGTGATATTACAACAGATTGCAGAAGTAGATAGGCTACTATTCTCACTAACTTTTCTTTGGAAAATATAGTTATTTTGCATAAAATGTTATTTATGCTAATATATAGTAGGTATATTATTATTAATTTTAAAAGTAATACATATTTTTAAAGTTTCTTAGTTTCAATTTTAATAAATATAACCTATATAAACAAAAACTCTATGGGGGTCCTCAATAATTTTTAAGAGTATATAAAATGGTTCTGAGACCAATAGGTTGAGAACTGTTGGACTAGACAGTATGCTAAGGACTTTATAAAGGTTATCTCATTTAATCCTCAGTATTCTAAAGTAGGTATGACTTCTTTCCACTTCACAGATTAAAAAAAACCCAAAAAACTGAAGCTTGAAGAAGCTAAGTAACTTGCCCACTATCACTTAGCTATAAGGGATGCAGCCAGAACTCAGTATCTAGCCAAGTGATGACACATCCTGCACTCCTACTGTGTAGGCTCAACTTGGGTAAATCTCATTTCAAGACAGGTAATTTTGAGACTATCTTAGCCCCACTTCTCCTATCAAAGAGAGGGATAGATATTGCATTTCATCTGGAATGCCAACTCTGACTGATTGCCCGGAGGGAATCCTGGGAAGGCTGGCTGAGAAGGACCCTGAGTATGCATCTGGCTCCTCAGGAAGGGGTCCATGGTCCTGCCTGCCGACTCATGGGCAGAGAAGGGGTGAGACATAGCACATTTACATCCTACTCTCAAGTTTGCCAGACTTATACCCAGGAGCTCCACAGGAGATTTTGGGGCCTCTGAGCTACTTGTATATAGCAAAGGAAGCTGGTAGCAGTAAGTAATATATAGAAATACATGATTCATGGTTGCAGTAAGTAGTATACAGTGATTTCCATAAGAGTGGCTGGGTTTGTCAAAAGTTTATTAGAGAGTCCTATGATTTGGAGGATCCTATTTTGGCATCCTTTCTCATAATAGGTAATAAAAAACTAAATGCTCTGGATTTAAATCACTATTCCTTTCTTACAAAAAAGTATATACCCCAAATGTGACATACCCAATTAAAAGTTGAGTATATATATATGATATCCAATTAAAAGCTGAAATGGAAGAAAATTAACAAAGTCTGTCAAATGAAATTTTCCTGAAACACCAAGTTTTTGGCCAACAATTAAGACTCCCTACCAGTACAATGGTAAACATTAAAAATTTTTAAAGCTCAAAAGCAATTTATTTTTCAACAGTACCACACATGATCAAAGCAGGGTAGGGGCTGGAAGATAAATATGCTGTGTCACTAGTTTGTGCATCTAAGTCAAAAATCCAACAACCATTTCACCTTTCTTCTTTGCTAAAGGGAGAAAACCACCAGGAACTAGCACAGAGTTAATAATGGGATTTCTTATCCGTGAACAATGGAATAACTTCAAAGGTGGACCTTTAGCCTTTCTCCAGAGCACCAAATGACTGGAAATCTTGCCTCTTCTTAATCTAGTACCACTCCAACAAGTTATCTTTCTTTCATCATGGAAAATCTTGAAAATCTACATTCTCCAAGATATCTTTTTAGTTTAATAAAGAAGTGCCAAATTATACATGGAAGATCGCATAATCTCAATCCTCTCCCCTTATAGTTGAAGGAGCATAAGGACAGACACTTATATAAAAGGTAATAAATTTTATGCTGAATAAAAATATTAAAGCAACATAAAAATGGGCAATGGCATTTCATCATCACAGAAGATATCATAATCCTACAAGAGCATTAGCAATACTCGGATAAAGACAAGGGCAAGTATCCATTCCCTGCTCAGCCTTGGTAGAGGAAGAGGAAGTAGCTGACTCTATTCCAAATAAAAACATAGCTAAGCATTTAAAAATGATAACAATAATGTAAAGAATTACAGAACTGACTCCACATTCCTTTAGCGAAACTGTGGAGTCCTCCCCTTAATGGTTCAATGCTAGCCACAGAAGGGTGTGGTTCAGAGGAAGCCTGTGTAATATATGCCTAATATCACATGCCATAATATTTAAGGTCACTGAAATTGCTGGCATGATCCACCTAGACTACCAGCCTTCCTTTCCTCTGAATATCAAAGAGATGGAGTAACAAATGCTCCAAGTCAATGTGAATAAATCTGACTTCCGGCAGAAGATGGAAAAATACTTTTCAGAATTAGTCATTAAATCAAATGGTAACAAGAAAGCCAATGTGTGATATCCCTTATGTACTTAGGTATTTTATGTATCTGGCTGACATCAAGTTTATAAGGCTGCATTACATTGCTTTTCCATATTTTCTTTTTTTATTGTAGAATTACAATAGGATAAACTCTATTAAATATTTTGTTATAGCACTACAGACCTCTGAGATACTAACAGACACTGATATTGAGATACTAACAGACACTGATATGAGGAAGTGTCTAAGAAACGGATAGTAAACAATATGGGCTCTTTCTGAATTACTAATTAATTGCTCAAAATATAGATGGGATCAACTACAAAACGCCATGACATTGTGGTTTGGGGCCTTTCTGCTGTAGTCTTTTCCCTTTTTCCACAGAAAAAAATTTTTAAGGAAGGGAAGTGGGGGTAGGCAGGCAGCTTCTATGTTTGGTGGCTTCAGGAAGGAGGACTGCAGAAGTGAGAAAAATGGGTAGTTTGAGAAAGAGGCACCTGCCAATGCTTCCATAGCCTCTCCTCAAGTCTCCTTTTTCTCTTAAACATGGAAAGGAAACGCCATGCACTTTCAGGGAGAGTACTCCTTGATCTGTAATGTTTTTATATCCTTTTTGTTAAAAGTTTCATGGTTTATAATTTTCTGTTATTAATATTGTACTTACATAGTAATTATTGAGTACATAGCAGAGAGGGAGAAAAATATCCTCAGTGATTAAATCTTCTTTTACTCTCAAAGACTTTTTACAATTAAAGCATCAAATCAGATTTTAGAATGCATATTTTTAAAAAGTTAATTTAAATTTATATGTGAAGCATGTATCACAATGGTAGGCACTGTTGGTATTGTTGGCAGTTGATATAATAGTAGCTGCTGTTATTATTATCACTAGTACTGACAATGGTGGTGGTGGTGGTGACAGTGGTGGTGGTGGTGGTGGCTGTTAGCATTGTTAAGAAACATGAAAAGAAGCATATTTCTTTGGACAATTATAATAGTAACATGGCAAGCTAGCTAAGTACTGGGTAAGTACTGTTACTGCCCACATTTTTAAGAGAATTGAGGCCTAGAGAAGTTAAGGAACCTGTCCAAGATCACACTTCAAGGAAATGACAAAGACAGAGCACAACCTCATCAGTCTGGCTACAGAAGAAGCTCTCTTAGGCTAGCTTTATCACTTACACCATTCAGTTATTAAAACACCTCTGAAAATGACCCAATTGGGCAAATGGATACTCTGTAAAATACTGCTACATTGCCAACCACCAAAAAAAAAACAAAAACCAAGAAAATTTTTGTTTGCTGATGTGTCCTTGTCTCTGCATATCACAGCTGCAAGACAAGGCTGAAAAGGGAGTTTTAACTTAAGATATGGGGCTAATAGGCACAAAGCCAAACAACAATTTTAAAAAACAAAATAATCCTCCCCCTCCATTAAAAAACAACTCACTGTAAGTATTAGATAAAAGGAAAAGAGGAACAGAGGGTAAAATACCTAACAAAGAACTACTCCATGCACACATACAGGGGAAGGAGATACAGGACTGGCCTTAGACTTCAAAGTATCAGACCAGTTGGCAGCGCGACCAGCTGATTTTGGGAACTCTCTTGCCTGTACCCTTTTGTTCCCCCTTGCTTCTGACTTTGGAAGAGTCAGTCATATTTCCTTTGCTGTGGCAAATCTAGAAATTAAAAACATTCTTACCAACTCCCTAAAATATTAGGAATATTTATATATAACTCTCCTTATTTTCCTTCAATCTTTCTCTTCTATAAACCAAGTTTGATTTTTCTATTTTATAAGGACAAGAGAAAGTTTTCTAAAGTTAAATAATAAAGAGCAATTAATTTAAGAGTGTATCTTTCTTGTGTTCTCACATCAGGTTAAAAAGAAGTACCAGATTTGAGACGTTGCTCAATACGGTAATCTTAAAAAAGTTGACATAATTTAATTTAAATTTCCTCCCCCATTCCTGACAGAACACTTTATTTGGGTAGGAGTCATAAGAAAAAATTGTTATATTAATATGATATGAATTTATTAGAAATTTTATAAACACAATTTTCCCTGTAAAGATAGTATTAATGTATAAAAAGCATATAAGCATATAAGCATTTTTATAAGCATAAAAAAAGCCAGGAAGTAGTAATACAATAGTATAGTATTGTATAGTGATACAATAACCTATTAATAATGTTTATCTATTGATGGTCAGGTTGTTTATAGATTATCTTTCTTTTTTCTGATTGGTATCTTCTGATTTTTATTTTATTTTTATTTTTATTTTTTTTGAGACAGAGTCTCACTCTCGTGCCCGGGCTAGAGTGCTGTGGCATCAGCCTAGCTCACAGCAACCTCAAACTCCTGAGCTCAAGCGATCCTTCTGCCTCAGCCTCCCGCGTAGCTGGGACTACAGGAATGAGCCACAATGCCTGGCTAATTTTTTCTATATATTTTTAGTTAGCCAGCTCATTTCTTTCTATTTTTAGTAGAGACGTGGTCTCGCTCTTGCTAAGGCTGGTTTCAAACTCCTGACCTTAAGCAATCCTCCCGCCTCGGCCTCCGTATCTTCTGATTTTTAAAGTAATGAAGAGTATTGCAGAATAATACAATAAAGGAAAAGGAAAATATCATATAGCAACTGAACTTATGCCAACTCTATGACTATCCTTGAAAAAGTAGTTTAAAAAATAATTTTACTACTCAAAAAGATAGTAAGAACAACTGAATTTGCAAAATGAACATCCCTCCGCCCTTTGCTGGTGCTTCAAGTTTCCAAGGAAAATGAAATTCATTGCAGTGCTTAGGCTAAGAAGCACCTGCTAAGAGCTAGAGTTTCTGCTACTGCCTTCTAGCATAATTACTCCAAACTATTTTCCTGTGGGTATGATCATACATTTGTATTGATCCAACCACTCTCTCTCAACAAGTTCCTCTTTTGACTAAACATAAATATTTTCAAGTACTATACCTGTCATTTAATAAAAGTTGTCTTTTAATACCATCTGGAGAAAAACATTAATTTTAAAAAGCATTTGAAAAGGAAATGACAAGGAAGAACAAGAAAAACACTGTTTTTTTTTTTTTTTAAAAAATTTCACATACATGCTAAGAGAAAAAGAACTATATTTAAGACACTACTTTGGGGTTGCCTGGTTTTAATGGCAAGTTAAGTTAGGAAACAGGTAGACGGGAAAATACTTATTCTAAGTAATAGCTCATTCTCTAAGTTTTAAAATATGTATTTCCAGGCTCTGTCTACTGAGAAGCAATCGTATTCATTAACTATTAATAAGCACTACCTAGTACCCTGATTGCAGTTTCATAATACCTTCCCCACTGAAAGGAATCTTGGGTCCCTGAAGGAATGACCAGTTCCATGTCTGGGGCAGGAAATAGGGAAGATGAGCATCGAACTCCCTGAGCTGGAAAGTAAAGAAGTTATCAAGAACTAAATGGGTCATGTCAAAAGACATAGGAAACCACCTGCAGGGCTCCCATGGGCTAAAGATTAGAGAAACTGAACATAAAACAGAATAAATGCAAATGACTGAAGCATAATACAAAACATAAAAACTCATAAATTAATTTTGCTACTCAAAGAGAAAAGAGAAAGCTCCTCTTAGAAGAAAACAAAAACAAACCACCTAATTGAACATTATTAGGAGGAAAAGAAAAGAGGGAAGTATTTGTTCTGTTCTTTCTGTACTTCAAAGTAACCAAATAGTCTTGGTTATTGAGAGAGTTTTTAAATAAAGAATTCCAGCTAAAAAATGTGCAAAGAATGACAATTATAAAATTACCAGTTTGCAGCCTCTAATGAAAAATTCATGCAGGCAATGACAATAAGTGAAACCATCAGATAGAAGGTTGATGGGGAACTTTATAACGAGAGATGAAGCTATCATCTCCTGAACACACTGATCAAGCTGAGCATCTTTAAAAGCGAGGCAGTGAGACGCTGTGTGCCTTCCCAGAACGCAGTGTTGACGTGAAGATGCACACACCTAGGAAGTATTCCTGCCAAAGGGTATAATGAATCTAGTCAACCCTCTAGAGCAACTTCCATTTATAGGGTCAAGGAGCAAGTTAAATGAAACTAGAAGGAAACAAGTAGATTCAGAATGAGGGACAGATCTACAGGCAACTGACCTCGTTTCTGTAACAAGCCAAGGTCATCAAGTTCGTAAATGTTGGACCTAGGATTTAAATTTAAACTCAAAATCCCATGTTTTTCCCGCTAAAACATGCTGCTTGAAACAGAAAAAACGGTGGGAGGGAAGATGATACAATCTGTTTGTGGGGTGTGTATGTGTGTGTGGTTATTTTTGGTTTGAGATTAATATTTTTTAAGGCACAACTTATTGACTGTGTGCCAGGCATAGTACTAAAAAGACAACTTTGTGTAACTTCCTAGTTTTCTGTTACCTTTTTGTTGACAGATGTTGTCACTCACTTTTTAAACTTTAACAATCATTCACCCAGCCAGCCAGCATTTATAGAAATCCTATTATCAAAGTAGTTCATTACATTGGCTCTGGAGTGAGATGATCTTAATTCAAATCCTGTATGCACATTCTTCCTGTATGATACTGGAGTGAGATGATCTTAATTCAAATCCTGTATGCACATACTTCCTGTATGATACTGGACAAGTTACTTCAACTCTCATCTGTAAATTAGGATAATACTACCAAACTCATAGGTTTTTGTGAGAATACATGAAATTTTATATATAGTATATAAAGTTTTTAGAATAGTGCCTGGCACAGAATAAGAGTGCAGAAAATGTCAGCAGTAACAGTAGATGGTTGGTTTGTTTTTTGTAGACAGGGTCTTACACCTGACCTCAAGTGATCCTCCCATTTCAGCCTCCCAAAGTGCTAGGATCACAGGTATGAGCCACTGCACCTGGCCTGTTTTTTGTTTTTTTAGCACCGTGCATACTAAGAAAATTAAGATGCATTTTTCCCTTGTATGAGTTGAATACTACATTAAATTCTGGGGCATTGTTTTAGGAACAAATGACCAATGACCATTAATGTAAATGTTCCAAAAGCTTCTCTTTGTCACTATATATTATTTATTAAGAAATTTTACAATCACACATACAAATCATGAGAGATGACTTTTGACACCAAGAGCAGTGCTGTCCAATAGAATTTTCTGAGATGATGGGAATGTTCACATTCTACAATGTACAATATGGTACTTATGAGGTATATGTGGCAGTTTAGCACTTGAAATGTGGCCAGTGTGACTGAGGAACTAAAATTTCAATTTTTTAAAATTATAATTAACTGAAATAGCTACATGTGGCTTGTAGGTATCGTGTTAGACAGTGCAACCCTAGAGCTGTGGTCCTCAACCCCCAGGCGGCTGTACATCAGGAACCGGACTGCATAGCAGCTAGTGAGCGAGGGAAGCCCCACCTTCGCCCATAGCCACTCCCCATTGCTCGCATCACCGCCCAAGCCGCCCCAGTCAGATCAGCTGTGGCATCAGACCCTCATAGGAGCACAAATCCCACTGCAAACTGCGCAGGGAAGGGGTCCAGGTTGCGCGCTCCCCATGAAAGGCCTCAAGGCCCCCTTCCCACCCCTATCCGTGGGAAACTATCTTCCACGAAACCGGTCCCTGGAATCAAATAGGTTGGGGACCGCTGCTCTAGAGTATACACAATGACTGAGAGATAAAAGATTTCTGAAGTTCTAAGAGCTCTGGCTGTGTCCCTAGTGATGTGACCTTGAACACGTCACTTAACCCCTTTCAAGCTCAATTTCTTCATCTGTAAGGTGAGTGCATAGAGTAGATAGTGACTGCCCCTTAATAGCAATACAATTCTTCAACTTTGTGTACGAAAATCATGTTATTGTATTACTCTTTCTCTATTAAAAATATTCACTGATGAGGGCAATAATGTATAACTCCTAGACAAATAAACCATAGTTCTTACACGTGCTCATAGAGTCTAGAATCCAAAATTAAAAACCAGCATATAAATTCTCTTTCTTTTGTGTTTTAGCATTTCGTTCATTCTTTTAAATTGATATTTGTCATTCATAATTATAGTTAGTTGGGTCTAGGGTTTGTTTGTGAGTTTTGGGGGGCAAATATTTTGTTTAAAGCTGGAATGGAGTTTTAAAAAAAATGAATAGATTGAGTTTTTGTGTCATATCCAATTATACATTAAACAGGTCTGAAGAGATATCATCTCTTCCCAAGCACATTCCAAAAAAGCACAAAGCTAACCATGTATTCAAAAGTGTTCTAATTCATTTTTATTCATCCTCCTTGCTGAGAATCTTTATAAAATGCAAGCAGATTAAAAGACAAAATTTTCAAACTCTTAATAGTTCTGTACATTTAAATTTGGATGACTCTCTTTTGACAGTTTCTGAAGCCAAAAATATTTTAGATACTGAAATAAAAACACATCCCTAGTAAGTTAATTCTAAAATTGACCATTTTATCAATATATTTATAGATATGCATTAAATTATTGTAGAAATAATTACTATAATATACCAACTAATTTTATAATAATGACTAAAAACTGTCATAATTACAAGATAAAGTACAATCGTATTTTTCCTTTGTAACAAAGAAGTACACGTTACTACTGGAAATCTTTACTTTCTTCCTTGAAATGCCAGAAATTCTTCTGTAAAATAAACACCTCCTGTCAAGACTCTCTGGAACTAGTATAATTACCAGAGGCAATCCCTGTGTAAGATCAAAGAAACAAACAATAATAGGCAACGTGTGACCTCTACCATGTCACCAGAGACCAATTTTTCAACAGGGAGAATAGTCAATAATCCAGAACAGAAAACATTAAATAACAAGAAATGCTTCCAAAGTGTGGCTCACCACATCCATCAACTCTGCCACACTCAGTTCAGAGTCTGTATGGTTTCAGAGAACAAACTTCTGGGGATATATCACAACAATCATTCAAATCTGAATAAAACACCAGAGGCAAAAACTGATTTCCCAAATGCACAGTACAATTTCAAAAGGTACTACAGTAATTTTCCAAATTTCATCTGATCCTTTAAAAGTATAGTGGGAAATAACGAAATATTTTTCACATAACACTCACCTAATTTCTCTTATTTACCTAGCCCCACTGGATATTCCTAAGAAGTTATTTGGAAAGTGGGCTATGAACATTAACCAAATAAACATAATTAGTAATAACACATTAAAGACTTCTACGGGTTTTTTGAGTTTTGTTTTTGATAATGGTGGGTCACTAAATCCAGAAAGAGGGCTTCCTTTGCAATGTATTTGGATTACTAAGCATTATAAAGGTGCAAAGAGGGGTAAAGAAATTCCCACTCAGTAATTACAGTAAAACAGAAGTGCATTTAAAACTGACTTTAAAAAAGCACCACAAATCAAAATGCGCCTTAGAATCAGCAAACTTTGATTGTGTTTCTTAAATACTACTGCCAAACAGCTGTCTTCAGCCAAAATCAGATTCGAGTTAGGGGATCAACAAATGCATTTGAATTATTTAACTTGGAAAACACATGTTCTGCTGCTAACTCACAGAGTAAGTAATAAAAGAAGACTTAGCTTAAAAGAAAAAGCACTGGAAATCCAAAGCAACTATAAACATTCTGTTCTTTTGCTTTTTAAAAAACCTTTTGATTTTTTCTTTTATGCATTTCTTACTCCTGCTACCTTCATCTTTTCCCTGTCATCTGCCCCGTCTTTCCATGTCTTATCTTATTAATATTGCTAATTGTATTTGTCAGTGTTGCCACAATTTCAGTGCTACTTAAACAGCTGTGGGTTTTCTCTAGCAATTATCAGTCACTACACTTAGGTTTCTAAATTAGTTGTTGAAAGGTGCTTTAACCTTGAGAAAACAGAAAAAAAGCACATTGCATGCTAAGCCTTAGATTTATGTCTATGTTCCTTTAACACGACTAATTATTGAAAAGGATTTTAAAAATCACACATATAATAGATACTGTAACTTTATAAATTAACAAGGCCTATTATATGCTTCTCATCATTTTATCTTTTTTCCCTTACCATACACATTGTCATATATGCTTTCTTCTATTTATATGTATAGATTGTAATATAAAATACAGTGTATAAATTGGAATATCAAAATACTGCCAGATTCCTCTAACAGTTCCCTTTCACAACCTATCTGCCAGGTGGCTAATACGTCTCAAAGGTATCCACAGTCATATAAGTGGTCTCTTGAGGGAAAGAGAGCTTTTACAACATGTAGATTTTTTCCCCCTTTTCCATTTCCCTTCAAAGAGAAAATTCCCTATTATATTGCTTTTCTTATTCTCTGTCCTCAATTCTGACATTGATTTTCTTCTTGACACATCCAGGGAGAAACACAAAGTTTAAGGTTATTCATCAGCTGATAGCCCCTTCTATCAACTACCGACAACTAAATTTAAAAAAATCTGTAATCTAGAAATGTTACTTCATGTACCACCTATTTCCCTTATAAGTTAAAATAAATTCAAAGATAACTTTTTAGAGTTAACACGATTTGGTATTTGTAAAGGTTTAATAATAATATACTGTTTGTGGGTACGGTCAAAATCTTGTAGAATAATTTTTAAATTAATGTAGGTTCACTCCTACCCCTCTCTCTCGCTCCATCCCCATCCCTCATCCCCCATTTTCTACTCTGAGGAAAGAAAAAGGTGGTTTTTCAACAGTACAGAATTCTTCACTGAGAGAGAAACATTAAAATGATAAACATTTTGGAAAGCAAAGTACACTTCAAACCCTAACTGTTCTTTCAGACCTATATTGACTGTTATAGCACTTGCCAACATTTGGTAAGGATTATCCTTCTAGTAGACAAAAGCGAGCATTCCTTAGATAAATCAGGAGTTTTTGCTGTGAGACTCATAAAACCTTTTCACAACACAGATTTTCAAGAGAATCCTTTAAGGTTTTAGGAGGCTGCTCCTTTTACTAAGTAACAAAATACACCCCATGGTGTCTCACTGACCCCACTCAGCTGTCCTTTGACCTCCTCAATTGTTGAAGCCTAACTCCAGGGTCCACAGAATGTGCCTCCCATATCAAAAAGGCTAATGTTGCTTCCTCCTAGCACCTGGTGAAACAAAATGCAACAGTTCTTCCTCTTTCTTCTGCCTCCTCCACTCCATCTCTGACCATTTTCCAGATGTTCCAGGCCCAAATGTTAATACTGGGTTTCAGTATCTGCGTGGTCACCATGAAGGGACAAACCAGGACCAGGCTGAAGTGGCAATGACCCTCTTGTTCTTTTTGGCCTCAAAAGGATACAACGGGTCATAAAAGAGGAAAAGATCTTTGGCCTCTTTTGGAAATACCAGGCTATTTAAGCACATTAAGCACACTGTAACTTCCAAAAGGAGACAGTCTTGGGATATACCCCTTCTCTGATACACAAGAGTTAAAGAAGTAGCCCTAAATTTTCAATTCTAAGCCAGCTTTTGATTTTCTTTGACATAGAAGGGGGAAAAAAGGCTTTATCTTCTTTTTCCTTTTTTAAATTAAAAGCATTCTAAAAATAGAAAAAAAAAACTTTCATAAAACCTTTATAACATACATCTCAAGATAGTGTTATATGAGATAAATTTTAAATATATGTGGCCACTAGATATAGTTTGGGTTTTTCTACAGAAGCCAATAATCGAGCAAGTCTCTTTTATTAGACAATTTGAAAGATAAAATTTCAATCAACAAAGGGGAGTCAAAAACTAAATTCTTATTTTCTTAATTTAGGTATATAGGAAATATTTAGATATATAGGAAAAATTTAGACATACAGGCTGTTACAGGGAAAAAACTTATTGCAGAATAAGTTTTGTTGGGGAGGAGAGAGAAGATGGGCAAGAGGAGAAGAAAGCAGGGAGGGGAGGAAATGGAAGGAGAAGAGTCCATGGAAATATTGCTTAATCACTTTAAGGACAAAGCATAGTGGCTTTATTTAAATTCTAAATACAACTTCCTAAAACATATTTGATCTTGAAAGTTTTGGGGGGCATATATAATTGTACAATACCTTGGTTTATTTATTAACATTTTTGAATCACGTTCATGATTAGGTTGGGCAGTCAACACTTCAGGGAGTCTGTTGCCTAGATTTTAACTTGTTTAAAGCTTTTTTTGCACCTGCAAAAACATAAAAAATAAAAATATATACGTAAAGACATAAGTTAATTTCCAAATGCATTATATTCTATAATATAATAATCTAAATATTTACAGTTCCACAAAAATCACAAGTAGAAATTAATTATCAAAGTCTTATACAACTCCATATACATCATAACTGGCAAATATGCAGATACTCCTCCTTCCTAAATACTCCCAATATAATACTCCTAATTACTTATACTCAAAAATAATTTCCCCCCACTAAATGTAAGTTGAATAAGTCTGTCAGGTCTGCATTTATGACAGATGTTACCATAATGCCAAGGCCCACAGACTATTTTTAGCAATGAAATTAGTATAAGGTAATTTTCTTACTCCAAGGAATTTTAAGAATAATAATCCCTGATACTTGGCCAAAATTTACTAAAAAGCTATCAACGATATAAAACACAACGAATATTGATTGAATAAATTCCAAGAAGCCTGCCAAAAGAAAAAAAATGCTACTGTTTCCTATGCTTCTGAGTGGTATATTTCTAGAAAATATTGAACTAATTATAATTACATATAATTTGTTGACAATTATAGTGTGCATATTATTCTCTCCACTTACTGAATTATGGTCAATATAAAACTATTACATGAAAAAATAGGAAATATAGTTGTAAACCATAAAGTGAAATAACACTGTCATTGATACATAACTTAGAAGCATTTCTAGTCCTTTGTTACTGTGTCTAAAGAGAAAATGAGGATTTTCCTACGAATGTACTAATGTCAATATAAATATTTATAGCACTAAAATATTTGAAGTAAAATTAACTTAGGTTGTCTAAAAAATGTTTTTCTTTTTTCATTTTGCTTTTCTTTTATGTGAACTATATAAAGAGAGAAGAACAATTTTAAACTTTGGAATAAAAATATTTATCTTACCTCTCTTAACTGTCAGAAGAAAGTCTTCAGGCAAAAGAATAATTCAAAGTACAAGAACCAGATTTTCAAACTCACATATTTCTCATCTACCCACACACAAATAGACATCTTTTTCTAAGTCAGGAGGAGCCTTCTTGCTACCTATATCCCAACCCAAGATTACCCCATATGGTCAACAAGGTCAAACTGCATTACTGCCAATGAAACTATATTACTCCACAAGGACCTTAATGATTTTAAAAAAAGGTCAGTAATCCAATTCCAATAGCTTCAGAGTCTAAAATTGCTAATTTTTGGCCACGTGCTGCACACTTCACCTGTTAGTAATGACATTTTTGTATTTTCTTCTAATTACACTCAAAGCTAAGACCTTTGGCCCTGGGCCACAGACCCCTATTCAGGCTGCACACATTCTCCTAAATGACCTGATCCTTTGTTGTCACTCTTACTCTTTCATCTATTATTTACACCCATAGAGAAGGAAGATACTCAACCATTTGTATAGCTTAAAGCTTCTAATCATCTTAATTTCTTTGCCTTTCAACCTATGGTCTTCTTCATAGACAAATGCCAAAAAGTTTGACAAAATCATTTTTTTCAATCGCATTCCACCCTGCCCCCCCTTCCTTGGTCAACCTCCTTCCTGTTCCTTGTCTTTATAGGAGGGACTTTGTATTAGCCAAGATTTACAAATTTTGACCTTCACCAACAAAATGAATTTCTAAATACAATACAAATCTCCAACTTGTTTTGAAAGATCATTAACAATTATATTTCTTTCTTTGATCAAAGAGCCAGCTTAAATTAAGTTGGAGGTTCCTGAAAATAACTTAAAATCTGCACCCAGCCTCCCTTAAGCATGAGCATAGAATTTTCAGGATTCCCATACAAAAATGCCAAAAAGCATTCAGTAAACAATAAGGATGTTAGTTATGTGGCCAAAACTTTCCAAACATTTTAGTATCTATTTATGCTTGCTCAGTTGCTTACTGAAAAAGGAAAAAAAAAAAAAAAACCAGAGGAGAGAAAAAAGTGAAAATAAAATAGAAAGAAAAATTTAAAGGTTAGATTTTAAATTTAATCTTTAAAACATTTTAAAAGACTACTAATTCTCCAAACAGCAAAATCCTCACATAATATATTCGATGCCATTATTATTTCCCAACAGTTTTCACAGATTTTTTAAAACGTCCAAAAACATTTTGCATACCCAAAGCACAGAATTGTTTACCATGATGTAGATGTCTCCCTCAGATCACGATAGCCTCCCAAAGATTCTGATTTCCAAGATGTTTATAAAATGACATCTGATCCATCTTTGCTCTCTCTTCCTCTATTGCTCAGCTTACTCTTGATTTCTAACAGTGTTTCCTTGTTGTCTGTCCCCTCTGCAGACCCTGAAACCCCTTGTCTTTTCTTATTTTCACCATTTGCTTCAACCAGCAGTTCACTGGAGACCCATCCATCTTGTAATGCCTAAAGTGACAGATGCTCTCAGGAACGACCACACTGCTGAGTGAACAAAAGATAACATCACCCCCAGGAACTCCAGAGAGAAATACAACTGCAACCTTAAAACAGGGGCTGACTTGACAGACATTGGACCATAAACCTCTTCTAAGCGAAAAAGAAAACAATTGCCACATACACAAAAAAATCTGACACAATCAAAGGCAGAAAAGAGTGATTATTTGTGGATTGCCTTTTCACTCTGTAACTCACTTTCCCCCCCTCTCCAATGCTTTTATATTGGGGCAATTCACTCACCAAGAGGCAAGAGAAGTTCTTTGGGGGGGAAAAAGCTTTTCTCAAGTATCTTCTTTTATTCAACAATATTCAAAGTGAAATTCATTCACATGTGTGTTTCAGGAGATCTAAGACCAGATACTGCATTCTTAAGCCTGACCCTTCTTGTTTGCATAAGGCAAACTCAGAAATGCTGACTCAGTTCTACTGCTGTGAAAGGCACATGCATGCTTTGCAAATTAAAAACACATTAGAAATTAAAAAGCAACATGTGACAATGTCAACAATCTGTGCAGCTCATAAAAAAAAAGCTCACCATTCATTCATCAGACAACCTCCAACTTGGGTTAAAAAGACAGTTAACAGAGGATTCTGGGAAGGGCTGCAGATCTCTTTTTCTAACAAAGGAAAGGTCATATTAACATCTCCCAGCAACAAACTAATGACAGGGAAGCTATAGATGCAGGAGACTCCGCCTGATGCTATCCAGGGTTTTGTTATTGGTGGTGTTGTTATTTAAAGTATCTTATTGAAAATCATCATACAGCAATAGTAAATAAATATATCTCTAATATTTAGATAGATACAATGAAGGGAAATTTTTGAAGCACATAAAACAAAAACAAACCTGGAGGTCAATTAAGAACCTTGTGTGATCAATGTCAATTACAGAGATTAACAATCGTTTTTATAACAGATATCAAGCAACACAGGGGAAAACCTCTGTTGCAGCTAAGTACATTATTAGTCTCAAAAAGGGCAAATGGTACAAATATTTATGTTTATATATAAAGTATCTAAAGTAAAGAGTTTGTATCTAAAGTAAAGCTCCAAAATGCTTAAGAAAAGTTCCACCAACAATACTTCTAAGAAGAAATATAAGCATTTATAATGACATTTCTTTAGGAAAAAATTTTAGTATTTCTTTAAAACTTTTGTACAGAGAGCCTTTAAGTTATGCTACAGACATTTTTCTTTGGAGTCATGAATGACTCCTCACATCCCCATTTTCCAAAATAATATAAATTTTAAAAGGTATTTCATTTTATCTCCTGTGTTTGAATTATTTGGGGGCAGAGAGTAAAAGAAAATTTTTCAACTTGATAAATCAACATATGTCTTATTTAAACATTTTTATGTCTCCCTTATTTCCTCAAACATTTCAGTATATCTTTACAAATAACATAGTACAGTATTTCACAATCTCAGAATTTTTAGGGTTTTTTTTTAAGGTTGACAAAACAGAATGCATACAAAATAATAAAATGAATATGCACAATTACATAACATAATAGAAAAAAGATTAATTATAGAATGCTTATCATTATATAAAAGACTTGTTCTAATATGGACTGGATCTTTAACTAGAAGACTTTGTAAACAAAGCCTTACGCACACTGGCCTTAAGTAATGCCCTACAACCTATAAATCCAAAAGTACCACATCATTCAACACTCTCAAACTTTGCCATTAATACCAAGAGAGAAGTGACCTTGAAATGACAGCTCCATTGCAGGAGGCTCAAAAAAAGACCCAATAAAATGACCTACTTTTAAACACAATAGGATCAATATGCATGCAGGAAAAGTACATCCCTGTGGAAAGTTCTTATTGCCTAATTGATCAAAAACAAAACAAAAATTTTTTTTTTTAAGGGCCTCTTCCAGATCACAGTCAGTACCAGAAATCCACACAGGAAAAAAATCCATCAAAATGAAACCCTAAAAGGGTTTACCCTTCACCATCCTATTTGCACTTCAAAACCCTGTTAGTCCTTCAGTTAAACCCCAGGGCTGAACCATTTCAATAATAAGAGAGGTGGCCAGTAGTGATTTATCTCCCATTTGGCCTCTGGACAGAGCTGTAATGTCTAGGAAGCTTCCCTTCCTTGACTGAAACCCTCCCCCAAGACCCCACCTTCATCTGTGCAGCCTTGGATCTGCAATACCTAACAAACATGCCCCTTCCAATCAGATGCAAGAACAGTCTGTAACTCAAGATTTGGGTACATTTTCTTGCTAATGATTTCAGAAAATGGAATGCTCCTGAGTAATCAGGGCATTGCAAATACCAGGTTAAATTTCAGGTTCTCTTTGTTGTAAGTTGAGGAAGAAAAGAAACTTCATTAACTGTAGCCTCTTTCTTCTCACATATGTTAATTGTTATCCGAACTTCTTAAACTTTTCCCAAATTATACCTTGTTGGTATTCTTTGTTTTGGACCAATTAGGCAACTTCCTGGAGTGTGGTGTTCATCGAAGTTAAATCCTTACATTGTAAAGTATCTTAACAAATCCAAAAAAGTGGAGATTTCAGAGGTCACAGACTTCTGGGTCAAAAAGACCTAATAACAGATATCAGACCACTATTAATATCAACTGATTTATTCTACACTTGTTATCAAATATGTACTATAACTGTCATCACGCACACTTACACAATTTTCCTCTAGTAAAATAAACACCAAATAATGTCAACAGTTATTTAAATTGAAATATATGTCCCCCAAATCATCAAATGGGAAACACAGTGAAGTTATCCCTTAGAAATACAGGCTATTTTGCTAGGCATGACTTAACTATTTCATAATGTTGTTCACTTGCTTTCTAGAGTAGAAAGAGAATAAAAAGCATATACATTCTTTTCCCTACCTGTTCATTTTTTTCTGTTTTATTTAAATGAGGAGCTTGTTTTTCTAATTGATTCTGATAAATTCCATCTGAATGCCACATTAACAACTTGCACCAAATGATTCAGTTATACTGATTCAATTTTACAAGTTGAAAATGTTCAACCTATTTCATTCACTTCATAAATCTGGAGACTCCACAGGCAAAGATGAATGTATTTCATTTAAACCTAATAATATCAGTTAAGAAAAGCTTAAAAATAAGAAAGGTAAATATATAACTGCTAAAAATATAAGCAGTAGAAATTTTTATCAATTGAAAGGAAAAAATTATTCATGTTTTTAGAGGTATATAACAAAAATTACATTTCTTCAATTAAAAAATGTACCAAAAATGTTCTTATATCTCATAAGCAAATATTTTTCATTTTCAGAGCCCTAAATACCACAAATTCCAGAAAAACCAGCTCACCTAGTAAATGACTTTATTGCATGCTATCAGATCAATGAGTCTCAGATTTATATTTGAGATGACATAAGAATTCAAACTGGCATTAATAACAATATTCAGGAAAACAAATTTCTTAACCCACTACATGACATCAAAAAAGAAAAGCTTTCCTCAGAGAATCAACAAGAGTAATTGATGCACCACAGAGGAAATATTCAATCTTCATTAAATATTTATTCAGTGCAATAGATTGTTAGGTGCTATTCAGACCTCAAAGAAGAAATAGTTCCTGTCTGGTAGGAATCATGTCTTAGGAGAATTGAATGGAGATAAGAGGCACTTCCTCAAGTCATGGCCCTATACTTCAAAATGACAATGCTAAAAACTGAAAATGTGCTGTAAAATGTATATTACTACTCTGAAATCTGATACCAAAGAAAGTGATACTTAAGGGAGTATTAGCTCTAACAAGGTTTGACTGGGCATGCAACTTGAGTTCTTATTAATATAGCACAATAAAATTTGGATGTTCAAGATGCACAGTTCCCAACTCTGCCCCTCAGTAACTATGGCCAAGACACCATCTTCTCTGGGTCTCAGTTTCCTTATCCATAAAATGGGGGATAAAGTAATACACTTCTAGATTGAAAACACTATGGTTGTATATATGTGCAGATGACATGATTTTCTATATAGAAAACCCTAAGACTCTACCAAAAAACTGTTAGCACTAATAAACACATGCAGTAAAGTTGATACAAAATATACAAAATCAGCATTTCTATACACTAACAATGAATTATCCAAAAAAGAAATGGAAAAAAAATCCTATTTACAATAGCTATAAAATGAAATAAAATTCTTAGAAATAAATTTAACCAAGGAAGTGAAAGATCTATGCACTGAATACTATAAAACATTGAATAAAGAATTAGAAGACACAAATAAATGGAAAGATATCCTGTTTTCATGGATTAGAAAAAGTTATATTGTTAAAATGCTCATACTTCCCAAAGCAATCTACAGATTCAATGCAATACTTACCAAAATTCTGATGGTATTTTTCACAGAAATAGAAAAAATAATCCTAAAACTTGTGTGGAACCACAAAATATCCCAAATAGCCAAAGCAATCTTGAGCAAAAAGAACAAAGCTAAAGGCATCACACTATCTGATTTCAGTATCTACTACAAAGCTGTAGTTATCAAAGCAGCATGGTATAGATGTAAAAACAGATACACTGGCATAAAAATAGATCAACAGAATACAGAGCCCAGAAATAAATCCATGCATTTACAGTCAACTGATTTTTAACAAAGATGCCAAAAAACACATGAGGGTAAAGGACAATCTCTTCAGTAAATAGTGCTGAGAAAACTGGATATCTACACGCAAAAGAATGAAATTAGATCCTTATCTCACACCATACATAAAAATCAACTCAAAATGGATTAAAGACTTAAATGTAATTAATACCTGAAACTATAAAACTACTGGAAGAAAAGCATAAGGGAAAAACTCCATGATATTGGTCTGGGCAATGATTTTTTGGCTATGACTCCAGAAGCGCAGGCAACAAAAGGAAAAATAAACAAATGGGATTACATCAAATTAAAAAGCATCTGCATAGCCAAGGAAATAATCAACAAAGTGAAGAGACAACCTACAGAATGAAGGAAAATATTTGCAAACCATCATCTAATAAGGGGTTAAAATATAAACTATATAAGTAACTCAAATAACTCAATAGCAAGAAAACAAAAAAAAAACCCAATTTCAATAATGGGCATAGGACCTGAGTAGACACTTTCCAAAAGAAGACATACAAACAAACAGTCAACAGTATATGAAAAAATGCTCAACTCCTCTAATCACCAGGGGAATGCAAATTAAAACCACAATGATATATCACCTCACACCTATTAGAATGGCTACTATCAAAAAGATGAAAGATAAGTATTGGAGAGGATGTGGAAGAAAGGGAATGCTTGCATGCTCTTGGTGAGAATGTAAATTAGTACAGCCACTATAGAAAACAGTATGAAGGATCCTTAAAAAATTATAAATAGAACTACGAGATGATCCAACAATCCCACCCCTGGGTATCTATCCAAACGAAATGAAATAAGCATCCTGAAGAAGAGCCTGCACCTCCACGTTCATCGTAGCACTATTCATAATAGCCAAGATATGGAATCAAATTAAGTATCCATCATTGATGAATGCATAAAGAAAATGTGGTAAATATAAACAATCGAAAATTATTCAGCCTTTAAAATGAACAAAATCCTGTCATTTGGGACAACATGGATGAACCTGGAGGACATTATGTTATGTGAAATAAACCAGTCACAGAAAGACATATACTGCATGATCTCAATTATATGTGGAATTTCAAAAGTTGCACTCATTGAAGCAGAGAGTAGAATGGTGGTTATCAGGGGTTAGGATGGAGAGTGGAGTAGATGTTGGTCAAAGAACACAAAATTTCAATTAGATAGAAGGAATAAGTATAAGAGATCTATTGAACAACATGGTTAATACTTGAAAATTGCTAAGAGAGTAGATTTTAAGGGTTCTTACCATAAAAAAATTATGTGAGGTAATGCATGTGTTAGTTAGCTTGATTTAGCCATTCCACAATGTATACATATATCAAGACATCATGTTGTATACCATAAGTATATATACAATTTTTATTTGTCAATTAAAAACTTTTTTTAAAGAAAAAAGAAAACACTATGGTGGGGGTGGGCAAGGAGAAGATCCCATTCTCAATAGCAACATGAAAAATAATGCCTAGGAACCATCTTAATGATAGACAGTTGATAAAATCATTTTTAATTACCAAACTATTAGGTAATTTAAGTGAAAATTTACACACATAGAGAAATATAGTAGGCTTTTAAAGAGAAGTCTAATCATTGTAAAAATATGTATTTCTCAAACAAAATAATAAACTTAACACAATTCTAATTAATGTATCAGGAGAATTTTTGTGAAACTTTACAGAAACATCCATAAATTCATAAGGAAGATTATTAAAGAAAAGACAGGAAAAAGGGGAGGTGAGTCTGAACTACATAAAACCATACTACAATAAAAGCTGTTGGTCATTAAATTCATGTCACAAAATCCAATGAATATTTTTCAGTTCTCATCTAATATGCTCCTTCAGATTTTTAAAACTTCCTTACATTCTCCTGGATTTAATCTCACTGCTTTTCCTCCATCCATAGGCCCAATTTCCTAAATGTTGGCATTACACAGAGCTTAGTCTGTGGTAGCCATCTTCCAAGATGGACCCAAGGGATTCTCACCTCCTGTATAATACCCTCCAACATTGAATCAGGGCTGACTTGTATGATCAATAAAATATTGAGTAACAGACAGGGTGTGATTTCCAAGGTCAGAGAAAATACTGCAATTCTGCCTTGATCTCCTGGATCACCTGCTATGAGGAAAGGCAGTCACCATGTTGTAAGGAAGCTCAAACAGCTCTGTGGAACAGCCCTCATGTGTAGGCACTCTTCCCAAAAGCCTGTACCAATTTGCCTAATTGTTTTCCTTACCTCATCTCTGGCACCTTGCAATCACTTCCCTCCATTAAAGTGCAAGTATCATGTCAACCCTTTGCTAAATTCTTCGAGGTTTTACATTGCTCTTAGGATAAAAATCAATTTCCTAAGTAGCCCTGCCCATCTCTCCAGCCCTATCTTGCACTGCTCTCTGCCTGAACACTGTGCTCCAGCAACAGTGATCAACCTTTAAAGACATATTCCCTCTACCTGTAATACCACTCACCTTATCTTTTACTTTTGCCTGTTTAAATTCCTTTCATCCTTTAGATTTCAACTCAAACATGGTTCCTAAAGGAAGCCATCTCTGACTCTCTCAGTCCTGTCCTACAGGCTCTCATAGAACCTTGCTCATCTCCTTCCTAACAAGTAACTCACTTTTGAGCTATGTAATAATCTGTACGATTAATTAATGTTGTCTTCCCTATTATATTCTAAGCTCCATGAAAACAAGAACGATGTTTTTCTGTTTTTGCCTATTACTGAAATCACAGAATCTACTACGGTAACTCTCCAACATAGTAGGCACTCAAAAATATTTTTTGAATAATGTAATAATTTAATATGCAGAGTTGGAACAAGAATGGGAAGCTCATTGGTGACAGTCCAAAAAGATTTTCTTGTCTCTAAGATTATATAATAATTGAGACATTATAAAGTAATAGAGGGAAGGACAAGTTATTCATTCAATGATCCTGAAATAATGATCAACAATTTACAAACTAATAGTTAAGAAACAACTTATATGAGACACTAAAAATAAAACCCAGAGAGAATAAAAGATTAAATTTAAATGTTTATAAATAAATACATTTACATGACCATCCACATCAAACCATATAAAAACTAAGAGGAAACAGAATTATTTGTTATACTGATATTTATCATCTATATTAACAATATTTATTATTGTATCATTGTGAAAGTTTAGCATTCTAAACCTAGTAATCATAAAGGAAAAAAAGACTGACATATTTGACTAGTGAAAATATTAATATAAAACTTCTATATATGAAATACATAAATAAAATGAAAAAACAATCAGCTAAGAAAATGTTTCTAATGAAAAGAGTTAAAGTCTATTATGCACATGACAATGCAAAACATTAATATCTCTACCCCTGAGAATAACCTAATATTCCTTCAATAGGGAAATGGTTAAGCACATTATAGGAACAGTAACAACTGCTACCATTTATTGAATACCTACCATGTACCTCATATATACTGTCTCATTTAACACTTACAAATCCATCCATAAATGGAATACTATGAGAAATATATTATTGATATAGATTTATAATATATAAAAGGGAAAAATATGTTATGTTTCTATGATGAAAAAATGCATGTGTAACCTGCTAAGATAAAGACCTAAGTCCAAACAGTGTGATATAAATCACATTACAGTGGTTGATGTGATTCTAGAATATATTTTTTTCCTTTATACTTTATATTTTCCAATTTTCTACAGTAAAGCTTACTTTAAAAATTTAAGCACATTGTATGTACAACTTGGTAAATTTACTAATAATCATTTAATTGTACACTTAAAATGGATTAATTGCATGGTATGTAAATTATACATCAATACAGCTGTCTTATTAATAAAAAAGCTTCTGCACAGCCAAAGAAACTATTAGAGCAA
>CAUYRT010046429.1:0-17195 GCA_963574885.1 Lepilemur ruficaudatus | reverse complement strand
CCCCGCTGTGATTATTCCGATCTCTTTATATAAAACTATAAACTATATCTTAGTCTCTGTATATTCTTTTATTTCTCTCTACTTCCTATCAATTTTCTTATCCTCTGTGGCGACCCCTATCTTAGGGACCTGGCTCCACGGGGAGGAGTAGCTGACCTCCTCGTGGGCCTGCCGCACCCGCGTCCCCCTTCTCCCTGTTGCCTCCCTTCCTCTGTTTCCCCGCAACTGCTAAGTCCCACGTCCTTTCCTGCAAAAACTAGATTCATCAAAACTAAATGCACATGATTACAGGCTGAATTGTGTCCCCCTAAATTTATGTGTTGAAGCTCTAAGCCCCAGTACCTCAGAATGTGACTGTATTTGGAGCTAGGACATTTAAAGAGGTGACTAAGTTACAATGAGGCCCTAATCCAACCTGTTTGGTGTCCTTATAAAAAGAGAAGATTAGAACACAGAGAAACTCCAGGGGCATGTTGTGCACACAGAGGAAAGACCATGTGAGAACACAGCAAGAAAGTGGCCAACTGAAAGCCAAGGAGAGAGGCCTCAGAAGAAAGCAAACCTGCCGACCCCTTGATCTTGGACTTTTAGCTCCAGAACTGTGAGAAAATAAATATCTATTGTTGAAGCCACACAGCAAACTAATACAGGCATGAAGAAAAAGGAACACTGTATTATTGGAAGTCAGGTCCATGACATGTCCTGATACTTACTCAAAATAGGGAAAACAAAGGAACATGCTGAGGCAAAAAGAAAAACATCTTTGTTATTAAAGAGAGGGAGAGATGCTTAAGCATACAGAACCCTTCCAACAGGCTAAATACTTTGACCAATCAACCCAACATCTTAGGGAACTTGATGCTCCTCTCTCCCTACTCACTGCTGTCCCATGTGTGACTGTGTCTCCTTCAATGGAGTCACGACATTTTTTAGGCATAAGGAGTCTACTTTTACGTTCGATTCTAAAACACAACAACAAAAATACATTAAAGGAACCACTGCAAACCGTTAGCAGATCACTGTATCTTTAGTATCAAAACTGGATGAGAAAATAGGTCTATCCACATGTATTAATGAGCCTCTTGCAATAACTCTGTTGCCCCTAAGGGAGAATGGGGGGGACACCCAGCCCACAGATGGGGAATCAATGATCTGGAACATTAGCCACCAAACTGTTCTGATTGTGTATCCTATCAGCAAAAAGTTTCAGAATTCACCCAAATTATTTATTTTAAAATTATATATATTATTGATAATGCATAAAATCAAATGTTAGTAAAGCTCAAATTCTTAATTTTTAGATACAAACAGAAATTCTAATACTTTTTTCTTGCATCCAGTGGATCATTGTACATACCACCTGAATATTCCTACTCCCTACTTTAGCGATCTCTGTTCTAGGAAACACCAAAACACTGGCAGGAAAGGGATTGAGGCTTATCCGTCAACTGGTTTGTTTTGTCCACAGAGTGCCAAGGAACCACATGGACTAAATTTACACGGAATTGCCTGCCTTTGATTGAATTGGCTCCATGGAGAAGTTGTTTTGGCATCTGGTAGACACAGCATTTGTGAGCCCAGCCCTTTCCTTCAGATACATGCCAGGGAGACAGGTGTGTGTTGTTCTGGTCCCTTCCACCCCCTTTCTGTAAACCTGCAGTCTACAGAAAACTCCTTCATTTCTTGGCTTCAGGACACCCTCTCTTGAGGAAAGGTCTTACAAGGACAAGATAAGGACATGCAAAAGCAAAAGAGTCCTAAAGTGAGATAGAGAGAAAAACACAGGAAAGAAGATAAGGAAGAAAGAAGACTCTCAGTGGGAGCAGAAAGCTTTTTAAAAAGATGTTCAGATGAGAGCCAGGGTTAGAAGAGCATCAGTGTGAGGAACGAGATGAAGCACAAAACTTGTAAGTTCATTTGATTAAAATGTTTCCTAAGTAGGAAAAACAATCTTCACTATTAGCAAATAAAATCTTTTGATGAATTTACTTAGCAACATAAGGAGAAATTTCCACATAAAGCAGTAGTCAGATGATATTTATTCTGCAATATTAAATTATCTACAATTACGTTTGAAAGGAAAATCAAATTGGAACAATATCGAAAATGTGAAGGATGTTGTTCTAGAATAAGCACTGATTTCTCAATGCTTAAAGAAATAAGTCAGCGTTCCTGCATACTTCTGATTACTGCTGTCCTCCCAGTTTGTAATCTTCTTCCTCAGACCCCTGGAGCTCTCCTGGAAGACCCATTGAGTCCTAACTCTCTCATGGAATCCTTCTCAGTCACTGCAATTCACAACCATTTGTTCCTGACCATTTGAATCAAGGCCTGGTGTTGGGTCTCCCCAAAATCAGGTTCTTAAAAAAGTGGTCAAAATATTTGTGTTACATATATAAAAATAAATGTAGCACAATTCTTCTCTTCTTGACCTTCCACCTTTGGGCCCAGGGGACTATACAGCTACAATGCAGCATTTTCTCTTAGAATATATAAGGCTGGTGGTGAGTGCTATGTCATTGACCCCTCTGGGACCATCATCACTATTTTTAGGTCCTTGTTTAAAAGGGAAACTCATGGTTCAGGCCTTGACACCTAATTCAAATGAACAAAATGAGCACAGTAATGGCGCATCATTTATCAGGCTCAGTTCTCTCATAGTTTCCCTCCCACCAGGTGCACCCCTATTTCATCAAAAGAAGGACCTGCTCCGCCCGGCCCACTTACTGCAAGGTTGTCATAACGGAAAAACAACTTTCTTCTCACTGGTTTACTTACTTCTAAGTTCCCTTTATGAGAACTGGGAAACATTATTATTAGGTTAATAAATATATGTTTCTTAGAGGAGCAAAGTTCAATAATATGAGAGCCAAAACATTTGTGTTGTTAGGTTAGCAACAACCAATGCAAAATAATTTACTTTCTTATCATAATACCTATGGCTTTAAAATAAGTTTTAACTAAAACTTAAAATTTTTAAATAAATTTGATGTTTCATTTTTTAAAATGAGATAATCACAAGTGAAACTTTAAGAAATTTCCTAAGAATAGCATGACCATGTAATTTAATACCCAAAGTGGGGCATTTAAGAGTGAAAGAGATTATTAATAATTATACTGGGACAACAGGTGTAAACCAGGTGGTTTTAGGATATAGGGTTATATATATAGGATATATACCTATGTGTCATCTCATTCTTTTGACACAGTGAACATTAACTATTTTTATATTCTGAATGCATTACATATATAATACATTATCTCTCTTACTCTTACATTAAACCTGTAGTATAGACATTATTTGCATTTTCCAAAAAGGAAACACTGGCTCAGAAATACTAAGTAACATGCTAAAGTTCATAAGGCTAGTAGGTGATAGAAGTGGGATTTGAAATAGGCATGGTTCAAAATTCATGCTGCTCTCCACTACAATGCGCTGCTTCCCTACGATATTTTATGTTATGGGAATAATTTATGGTGGGAATAATTCATGTTTCCACTTCTATAGCGAGGGTCAGCAGATTTTTTCTGTAAAGGGCCAGAGAGTAAATAGTTTATGCTTGCCAGACCTTGTGGTCTCCGTTGCAACTACTCAATTCTGTCCTGGCAGCACAAAGCAGCTGCAGACATGGAAGCAAATAGAAGATTTGTTCCAATAAAACTTTATTTACAAAAAGCAGGCAGCAAGCTGTATTTGGCTTGAGGGCCACTGTTTACGAACCCTTGGTCTGTACTGTAGACTCCACAACAACTCTGAGAGTAGAGGCCTCTTACTGTTTCTATGTTAAAAATTAACATAGTGCTTCAAACAAGATTGGGAGCTATCTGTCAGAAATAAGCATTTATGGAAAGAGTGAATTGATTAAGGAGGAAAGTCTGGGAATGCTGTATTTTATTATCTGGGCACCATGGAAATTCCCTAACCTACCTTAAGAAAAACATCAATAATTCTTTAGAAACCAATATTAAGTAACATGAGGGCTTCCACAATCTCTGATGACGTGCCACAATGGGTTGACAGTAATTCACCAATGAACTATGGTGCAGTCTCAAAAGAATTTTTACAAGGTACGATATGGAATCTAAAACACATACACATGTAATGCATAGATTTAAAATTTTCATATTTACTATATATTCTTAAGTATTTGTTTTACAAAGGCAAAGAAAGTTGCTCTGCATTGTCTCTGGTGACTATCATCTACTTCCAAGAGAAATGAACAATAAGAGGGAGGAGAACAACTTGTCACAACTGATGCCTAGTCTTGTGGGGTGGGTCCCAGGTAGTTATTTAAGTAATTGATCACCAGTCTGGCTATTTGTCCTCTTCCCACACTAAAATCTTCCAGAACACAACATCAATGCCAATTTGCTCACAGTGTTAGCTGGGGTAGACTTCCTACCAATGCACTGACAAAGTGCTCCAACTCTTTCTGGATTGGGGTACTGGAAAGGGGGACATTGTCCTTATAATCACTGTTGAGACCAGGGCTGGGAGTGGTGCATAGAGAGCAAAGTGAGGTCACTGAAGAGAAAGGTGGGACTTCACTCACAGCCTCTGCTTTGATATCATGCATTCAACATGATGCAGTAGTGGAGGGGGAGGCCCTGACAGTGTGGAGATGCTGCCTTTCTGCTCCCATCTCTCTGGTCACTATTTTTTGTCATTTGAACGTTACACATCAACAACAACAATACTAAAGGGACATATTTACAAACAACCTAGAGACTAAGAAAAAGAGAGTGAGACAAGTAAAATAATTTCTTTAATTGATGGCACAAAATTGAGCTTTCTTATGGATACTGGCAAACAGATGCATGGTCTAAGTAAGACAAACAGAATTAGAAATAAAGGCAGGCAACAACAAATGTCACATGGAAAAATGAGCAATTGCACCGTTTAAAAAATGTTACCAAGAAGATATTTTCAAGAAAAATACTAAAGAATAGAAATGATGCTACCTACTTTATTTTTAAATAT
This sequence comes from Lepilemur ruficaudatus, assembly GCA_963574885.1. Lineage (NCBI taxonomy): Eukaryota > Metazoa > Chordata > Mammalia > Primates > Lepilemuridae > Lepilemur > Lepilemur ruficaudatus. The sequence goes on along the minus strand of CAUYRT010046429.1, from coordinate 12,214 downwards.
GGATTAACATATCCAGATTTCAATTTTTCATCAGTATTTTTGATACAGTAGACAAGGTTCATAAATAGAGCATTATTAGCCTATCATCCACTTACACATTCCCAACATGCTTATCTACACAGCCCACTGAACTTTAGATAAATGCAACTCCTGATGAACAAAACCTCGTACAGAAGCTGCTTCCATTCTAAGTAAACACTAACTAGTGTCAACTCAGAGATAAATGGATAAGAGCAAAGCTTTGGTTTTTTAGGTGAATGAGGTACATGAGACTCACATGCTAAAGAATTGTGTGGGAGGCAAACAAGAACAGCATCAAAATTCCTAGGATCTAAGCTTTGGTTGTGGGGAGGGTGGAGAATGCTAGACAGGTAGATACATAGATAGCAATGGAGGCAGGGTGGGGGGAGAGGAGGCTCTGGAAAAATGGAGAAATAGGTTAGGGCAAAGAGGAAGGAGTCACAGGTAAGGAAAAAGGCACAGAGGCAGTGGTTGAACAACAGGAGACCTTTCTTAGTGGGGAATGAACTGTTTCTATTTTTCCCTCTGGCATCACCGTTATGCAGGGACCTTAGCAGCAGTGATAGCTCTGCAAACAAGTCACCATACAGAAAAATCCAACATTTTTCTCTTCCTCCTCCCTGAACTGATAAGAGTCAGGGTCTTTGCACCTAGGAATATTTCTTTTTTCTTTTTTTTTGGTTCTTTTTTTTCCCTTTATTGAAGTGTAATTTACATATCATGTCTTTAATACATTTTAAGTGTACAATTAAATGGCTATTAGTAAATTTACCAAGTTGTACAGCTATTCACATAAATCAGTTTTAGAGGATTTCCTAGCCTCTATGGAATATTTCCCTTAGACAAGAATGTCTTCCTTCCTAAAGACATAATACAGGTTCATAGTACCTTCCCTGCAAGTCTAAAATCTAAAGATCTCAAAATAAATAAATAAATAAAATAAAGTGTTTTGTAGTCCTCTAGTAACAGAACATGACCTGACCTGAGCTGTTATAAAATTACAGTCTGTATTTATTCTGCAGAGTGTGCCAATTCATAATTTTGGCTTTAGAAATATTAATATGCTTGATTATAGGAGCTGTCTCAGTCTCTGCTGGGAGTATGTTACATATGGTATAGACATTGTTTATATACACTGTTTATAGACACTGATATCACCTTTCTACAGCCAAAAAGTTTATATTCTGAAATACATCTGTCCCTTAAGTTTTCAGATGTTGCATTGATATCTTTAAATACATGTGAAGGTGAATATTTAGCAAAGAGAATAAATTTAATCAGATTTATAGGCTCCATCCTAGGTGGGACGGGTACCCTGCTAGATGTTGGAGGTATACAGAAGATAATAAACATGATTCATGTCCTCTAGGACCTCATGATCTGGTGGGAAAGACAGATGTTTAAACAAAACATTGAACTACAATCTGACATGGTAGACATACAAAAGAGCCAGGTGCCCTGGGAGCAGAGCTTGTGGCAATGCCTTGGGAAGGCTCCACTGAACAGTTTCATCTAAGCTGGCTCTAAAGGATGCTGAAGACTTCACTCTCCTAAGGGCAGATCTTCACCCATGATATCCTCTACCAGATTTTTATCTAGAACATTCTTCTAATGCTCCACTAATTTCAAAGAGATAATGTAATAGGTTGATATAATGCAGTGTTTTGCAATTGAAAAGTAAAACCATATGCTTTACAAAAGATTCAAAATGAGAGACTCTCTCTTTTAAAGGCCTCATTCTAGAACAAGTGTTTTCCTTCATTACCAACAATTTTGACTTTAATCATTTCAAAGCAATTTTCCTGTTCAAGACTTAGCTTTAATCAGAATGCATTTTCAGGTCACTTCATAGCCTCTTCATGATTCTCTCCAGATAACTATAGAATCATGCATAATCATTCTAGTCCCCCCAAGACACCCTCAGTAAGTAGTTAGTTCAACATTTTATGCAAAAATAGATACAAAACAGGCCTCTAGGGGTATCTTCAGCTAATTTTCATGAATTAATTTCCCAGGATTAATGTTTATGCACCAGTCTCTTTACCACATAATCAAATCACTGGAGTTGAAGTGGTCTAACTCCTTATTTTGCAGCTTGATTAAGCAGGTGATGAAATACTTGAATATAATTTGGATAGTTAGCAACTCACAGTATTTACAATAACCCAAGGTGGATAGGTGACAATACAGACTGATGCCTCATTGTTTACTTGTTTCTTTCTAGTAGCTGTTGTCCCACAAGCTATTTTTATGTAGGAGATAAAACAGTTCATATAAATACATGAGGGGGGAGGTGTAAAAGTCTTTATTGTTGTTGACATTGTTTTACACCCTATTCAGACCAACTGGGCAGGCAGCTACTGAGGCAGATTAGATTGCCATTGGTCAAGAGAGGATTTGGGATGACAAAGTATCTGATATCCACTGCCAGCCCTGCTGCTGTGCTGGACGCAGCCATTCCTCTGTGGAGGTTACGTCTGTTCATTTGGGTAGCTGTTTGACATCCAGCCTCTAGCCTCTCTCTCCACTTCCCCTCCCTCTTTTATCTCTTATTTCAAAATAAAAGTGAGGGGGGTTACAAAATAAACAACCAGGAACATGAGAAGAGAAATAAAAGTGACAACTACAAGGGTCAAGATATTTGCCAGTGAATAGCGCCACACCTGGTACTCAGCTATCTGCGAGCCAAGTGAAGAAGAGAACATGCTAACTTATACTGCTCTCATATGAGAGGAAACTTCCAATTTTTTAAGAGAAGCTAAGTTTTTCTCTGATTAAGTTTTTACAAGACATTTCTGACATGGGGTCTAGCAGAGTACATTTCAGGTATCATAATGGACAGCATCCACAGCAGTAGGTTTCCCCAAAAAGACAGAAGCAGAATTCAAGTTGCTGGTAATTTGGTGAATGTTGTTTTGCAAGAGACCAAAGTGATGTAGTCGTATGTATAATCTTCTAGAGATCTAACTTATTCCAATGATAAGAACTTACATGACCTGGAGACTTGGATAGATAGGATACCCTTAAAATTGTCTTTTTAAAATATCATTTCTCTCAATTGTGTTTCTGATATATAACATCTGTTCTAAGCTGTTTATGGCCAGAGATAATTCCCGATCCCAAACTTTTGCTATACATCGGCAAGTGAATGATGAGCCAGAACTAGAGATCCACTCCACTCTGCCTTTCTCCTCACCCTGGAATGATACCTGAAGTGGTCAGAGATATAATGGGTTTTTAATTTCCATTGGAAGCTTACCAAAATTCAGAGAACTGTGTTGCTAAAGAAAAAATAAAGTATAATAAAAGGTAATTGAAAGAGTGGTCTTACCCCCAGCAAAACTGGCTTCACTAGGTGAAATAGATCTAGCTTCTAGCAGGTGCTTCAAGTTTTAAAGGTGCACATACATGATGAAGCAGGTTGCACATGATTAAGATAATTACAGGCATGAGCATGGCACAATTGGCCCCACCAGTCTTCACAACGGTTGCGTGTCTGTGACAGTCAATGCCCTCTTCCGCTGCCTGTTCCCTAAGGCAAATGGTCTAGATATTCCTTTTCTCCACCCCCAGCAGCTAAGGGCAAGTACCTGACCTGGGCTCAGCCAATCAAATACTCACATCTATGCCTATGAACAAAGAGAGAGTGACTTGAAGACACAGAAACAGAGATGTGAGCGCCAGGAAGTGTCCAGAAACACCAACTGCCATCCTCCCTTCCCCGCTCCTGTGGAGAGGCATAGGGGTGTCCTATGTTGCTAACTGTCAAAGTCCCAAGCCTGGTTTTCATCCCAATGTATTCTGTAAAATATCCAATATTGTTCCAACAACATATTTTCTGCTTTAATTAGTTAGGATAAAAAAGACAAAGTCAGAATGGGTTTGGGTTGTTTGCAACCAAGATGACTGATTAGTACCCCACTGTGAAAATACTGGTGAAAGAATAATGTTCATAAGTCAAATTTCCAATAGTCTAATTTCCAATTATACAGGTGGGAAAACCAAGGCCCACATATGCTACCCAGAGTCACCCATTAGTTAGAGCTGGGATTCAAAACCTAGTACTGTCTCTTAGCGCAGAGCACTTTTCACTATACCTGTTAGTGAAATGAGGTGTAGAACCCTGGAAATTGTAATGTTTGGCAAGGGGCCCTGTATCGATGCTTTGTAAGCATGCTTTTACCCTAGGGAGAAGTGAGATATTTCATTTATTGCATAAAAAAAGCAAACATTGCACATTAAGGTTTGTACATGGCCATGCCACTCTGTTTGGGAACTGTTGCTGACTTGTAGCAGCAGGGCATGTTACAAGCCACTGGGCTGTAAGGAATGCTTGCTGACACCAACAAGAAAGTCAGTGCTTATTACAGCAAGATGGTTACATCGATGTGCATAAAAGATCCTGGAAAATAAAGAAATGTGGAAAGACTCCTTTTACTCAACACAATAGATATGCAAAGGCCTACTACATGCAAAGTACAGGGCAAGATATTCTAAATCTACTGAGATGTATGAGACATAGACTCGGGCCATAGGGGGCTTATAATTCAGAGGAGAAAACAGTCGTCATAAACTTCACCCATGAGAGGTGTTTGGCAGAAGTGGAGAAGAGGAAGTTGCAGGAAATGTGAATAATCTGGTGAGTAATACATGCCATGGAAGGATCAGGAAGAGAGACAGGTTCTAAACTATCATTGGAGGAGCCACCTCTGACTGCAATCTATGGAATGGGGGGAAAAGTGGCAAGAAAGTGACCAGCAAGAGAATAATCAGGAGTTGTTTTTGCAATGGTGTTGACAAGAGATATGATCCTGTGTAGGAAAAAAGGAAAGAAAGATATTTAAGAATGAAATCCAAATTTCCTAGTATGGTATGCACAGCCCTTCATAAATGTGCCTCTTGTTTTTCTTCATTTTTCAGCATTTCTTAGCTTGTTCCCTGGATCACTCTCACACCTTCTTGAAAATGCCTTGCCCTCTCGCAGCTCTGGATGTTTGCATGTCCTGCTCTTTCTGCCTCCTAGAAGGCTTTCTCCTGCTCTTTACCTAGGTAACTCCTCTTCATCTCTCCGGATAGTGCTTACATGCTCTTCCTCCCAAAGGCTCCAGGTCTTCTTCCCACTTTTGGCAGCCCGTGAATACTTATAACTAATAACTATCATACTTGGTAGTGAGGGTCTGATTAATTCTTTCTTATTAGGTGTGGGCATATAAGTGTGTCATATTCCAAATACATGAAGGTACAAAGAAGCTCAAAAATGTTTGTCAATTGGCTAAATAAATGAAACTACAGAAAATGTGGATGTAGATTATATACAAATTGGCAACTGATGGGACATGGAGCTGAGAAAAGAACAAGATATAGAGAGGATCATTGTTTCCCACCTGACTGGAAAGATGCTAATGCCATTAACAACCCAGGGATGACAGTACAAGGAGCAGATTTGGGAAATGATGAGTTTAGTTTTAGATTATTCCATCTGAGGTTCCTATTGAATGCCATGGGAAGCTATCCTGACACGCAGTTGAAAATTCTGAGCAAGAGTTTAGGCAAGAATGTGAAGTAGAACTTAGAGATTCAAGAGTTACCCAGTTGCACCCATGGGAATGCATGTGCTCACCTAGAGAAGGAGAAGAAAGCAAGAGTGCTAAGGATAGACACCTACTGGGACATAGCATTTCAGGGGCAATGCTAGAAAGCTATCAGCTATATGCAAGAATCAGTAAACTTGCTTGAACAGTAACACATACACCTCTAGACCAGAGCTCATGAGACTTATGCACACGTAGAGCTGTACTGCTCAGCTTGAAAAAAGGAGGGCATTGAGATTAGGCACAACAGCATAAAGCAGTCAAAGATGAGGGGAGGAAATGGTTGTAAATCACCTTTAAGACTGCTGCTATTCATTCTTCTGATTAAGTCTAAAGAACATAAAAAGATGCAGATAAAATCTCTTACAACTCCGAAAATTATGTTCACATAGTGTGGTTATATATCTGTTTATATGCCTATGACTCACATAAACTAAACATATAATGTAAAACAACTCAGCAGATTAAAATATCTCTTCTAATGGAAGTGTTTTGTTACTTCATAAACACTTTGCTTTCAGAAGGGTAAATAAAATGCTTTCTAAAAATTTTAGCTGAATTTTAAATGAATTTCATAAGCTCTTAATATCACTTTTGACAGAAAGAAACTGTGTCTATATGAAACAAAGATGCTACCAAAATGGCCAATATGTACCATTTATGAGAAATAATTGCAAATCTTTTACTTTAAATATTATCATCTGTTCACTTTTTATCAGGTTAAAGACCAAGTAAATTAAAGCAAAATAAAAGAAATTTAAACTATGATATAGATTTTTGCTACATTTATTATTTGTAAAGAATCTAGCTGCCCCTTGAGAAGTCATCTTGTTAGTAAAACACAGTTTGAATAATCAACAAAGTAATGCTACTGTGATCATGTTAAAAGTGTATTGGTTCAATGTCAGTCCTAATATTGATATTAAGTTCCTGAATATATAGACCTCATTGTTGTTATGTTAGGGAGAATTGAGTTAATTGAGTCATTTCAGCTTTATATGCTTTCTATTGCCTCTGTGATTTTTTTTTTTTTTTTTTTTTGGATTCTGAGTTCCTACAAATAATAGTTATCTTGCTTTAGTACTTTGATTACAGTAGTTAATTCAGAGAAATCTGTTGAGGGTTATTCAACATTCAATCAATAACAGGCTGGCACAAGGCCAGGACTGGGATGCTCTGTGAGATACTCTCATTTCCATATACTGAAGTTGCTAAGAGCAAATAACATGTAGTCTTTTGATTTTCAACGTGCCAAATAATTATTGTCTAAAAGTTAATAACAGGTTAAAGTTAAAATTTATAAAGAGAGATGTGATTCATGTCAAAGATAACATAGTGGGAATAAAAGAAATACTGGTAGGATTATCGTGAACCAGAAGTTCCTCATGGCTAACTATGGACTATCTGTGCGTAGTTTATTTACAAAAAAAAATTTCAAATTGATATTTCCTCAAGTAGACTGAATAATTATAAATCATATTTCTTTTCTCTGTGTTGGTTATGTACATGCCGGGAAAAAGGCTGATCATTTTAACAGTAGCCTAAGGAAAATAATGATAACAGAGGCAAATTGATTTTCTCAAAGCATAGCTATAAATAATTTTGAGATTATCCACTGCTATGGATTATAATGACTTTACTCCACTGACTCAGATAATTTAGTGGTGGCTTTAATTTATAAATTTTCTTAATGTTTTCTAAAACAATTCTGTTGTGTGATATATTTAGATTGATCTTGGTCATGCAAAAGGCTCAGGTTGACTGTTAAAACTCTGATGCTTTATTGGCCTAGGGATAATGTTAAATTGTCAGGGCTCCAGTCAGAGGAGTGAAGTGTGCTCAGCCCTTGTGGTCCTAACTGCTCAATGGAAACACTCACTGCCTCGTGGAGAGAAAGAGAGATTTGGGGTGATGATGAGTTTCATATTTGGCACTCCTGTCCTCATGCATGCTCTGTGCTGTCATCAATCCATTTCCCCACCAAAGTGAAATGGAATAAGGTGTTCATGTAATACCACAAATACAATCTGCCCTGCCTTTGGGTAAAGTCTTTTCACAAAAATTTTTGGCTATATCTAACCCACTGCATCCAGTAATAACTAGCATAGGAAACCACAGTTCCAAATAGTTTTCCTTTTTCTTCAAGTTATTTTTAATTTTTTTTCCAGTTGGCCTCTCTATGTCTTCTTAAACCTGAAAGACAACTGCTTCATTACTTTAAAGAGATTTTCGCTTGGGTTGGGGGCTAAGGGAAGATGTCTCAACCCAACTCATTTATCAGTCAAAGAGAACATCTTCTCTAATCATCCAAAATCCTGACAGTTCACTATCAATAGCCACAGTGCCCATGCTCCTGGAGCACCAGGATATTAATATACAGATAGTCCAAGGAAGAGGAGTCTGAGTGCAGAGAGCACAGGCGTTTGGAGTCAGAAAACCAAGTTGGAATCCAGATTCTGAAAATGAACAACTATATCATTTTTATTGTTACTTCACTTCTTTCTGTCTTACTTTTCTCATCGTCCAATGAGAATAACAGTATCAACTCTGTAAGGTTGCCACAAGAATTAAATGGTGTAGTTTGTAAAGCTCTAGCATGGTGCCCTGCTACATACTAACTGCTGTGACAGCCTCAGAGAAAGTCAGGTACAGATAAAGTCTGAGGTACTGCACAATAATAACAAATCAAGAATAAGGTGTTAAAAGTATCTGTAGTGTATCATATCCCATTGTTAACTGTTAATAGTGCTAAATTAGCAGTTATGCCTTTGAGAAAAATTGTATTTGGTTAGCTTGTGGTTACTGGTTTACAATGTTTATCGTAAGTGTAAAATGATTGCAAGAAATCTTGTCTCAGTAAGTATTCTTCTTAAAAAATCTATCTATAACAGCAATAAAATATGATTGCTGTCATGTTTCATTTTTTGATACAGAGATAAACTTTGAAGGAGCTTTTCTATGTACTGAGATGAGCTCAATAAAAATGAAATCCCTTGGATTAAGGTAACATCCCTAAGAGACCTCTGCCTCTGGTAGAGGCATTTGCAGTAATGAACAAAAGAAGAATGGAAGACTCCACTCTTGCTTTAAATTATGTGTATGACAGATCACAAAGAAACTGCTTTTAGTTAAATGAGCAATATTTTCTTGATTTTTCTCCCAGCTCTTTAATACCAGTTAAAAGGTCCATTGGAAGTATGAATTTTCTTAGCAAAATAACACTGTATTATAAATGGTGCCAGTTTCTGGCCAGTGACTCATTCCTTAAGTCCCGCTGGCTTCGTTTTTGCTATTCAACAGAATTGCATTCTTAAAAATCACCAACACCTCCAATGGCTTGTCTTCAGTCTCCATCTTCCTCTGCAATACTGCTCATGCTAATCAATCCCTGCTAAAAAGCCCTCCATGGTTACTATTCTACTTCTCTCCTACACTCTGAACACATGGTAATAAAGTTTTGCTTGACTTATCATCATCCATATTTCCTAAATGTAGCTATACTTTCTGAGGTTTTATCTTCTCTATTTTTCTGCCCTCTTTATCTTCTTTCCCTTAGGAAACTCATCCATCGCTATAGTTTCAACTCCTACCATGCTGCCAATTTCAACTCCTACCATGCTGCCAATAACCCTCAAATCCATATTTATAGCCCTAACCTTTCTCATGACCTCTAGACCTGATTCTGAGAGGCCAGCAGGACATCCCCAATAGGGTGTCCTCCTCGTTATGCAAACATGGCACACACAACACATTAGTTCATCTTTGGTTACCTCAACTGAGTATCGTGCCCTGGTTTCTTGATTTGGGGGTCTCCCCATCATCCAACTTTACCTATAACCTTAGGGCAATAATTGGATTGTCTTCACATCACCACCCTCATATCTAATTAGATGTCAGATTCTTCATTGCTTGAATTCCTCTGCTCCTTCCAATCCCACTGCCCTCATCTAGGTATGAGTTCTCACTTCCCCCTCTCTGAATGAACACAGTAACCTGTGTACCAAACTCTCCACTTGCAACCTCGTTTTGCTTAAATTACTATAAACACTGGTACTAGATGACTTTTCTAAAGCTTGTCTTCAATCAGGTCATTCCCATGATTAAAACACTTCAATCATTGTTCACCTCCTGCTGATATAAGCAAAAGATGCATAGCTTGGCATTCAAGAACCATCACAATATTATGCCCACCTACTTTTCTGTTCATCTCTCTGGATAGTCCTCTACCATGTACCTTACACAAGCTCCATACAAGTTCTCCAGGGTGACTTCAGTGCCACCAAAGTGGGAGAACTACTGCCCTAAACTATAACCAAAAGGAAATGGTCACAATTATTGCTTGGTTGGTCTGTATTCCTGACTTTACTCCTGCTGTTCCTATAAGTATTCTTCATCATCACCTCCCCAGCCTCATCTACTCATCCATCAATACTCAGCAACATTTTCCATAAAGCTCTTTAAAAATGACTCTCTTCCACCTCCAATTCTATATAACTCTCTCTCATGGCCTTATTTACAGTTATTTATATGTCTCATCTTCCCTACATATCTGTATGATCCTCAAACGCAGAACCCATGTCTAATTCATCTTTTTATTTCTTGAATTACTAAATATAATGCATTATCCATAATAGGCACTCAATAAATACCTTCTTCTTAAACAAAATGTTATAATGACATTCTCTTAGACAAAATCAGTTTAGGAAGGAACCTCTAAATGTCTATGGCTGACAACATGGACCTATGTATTAATTTTAGCATTAAATATATTTCATAACATAAATTACTTTAAAATTTAGATCTAATGATCATAGAAATGCACTTTAAAAGAAGAAATTTTTAAAAATTGTACAATTTTTGATGAAATAGTCAAAGCATGTATACATAAACCAGTTTGGACCCTAAATTCTCAGTTTAGAATTTCACGCACCACACATGTGGTGTAAATTCACACTCTACACCTTCTCTTTTTCATGAGAGGCTTTTTTATTATTGTCATCAGAGTCCCAGGACAAAATGAACTAGCTACTAGTGTCTTTGTGCCTTGGGTCAAGTTTGCTAGTTAGGCTTTCACTGAGGGGTCAGCACTTTTAGGGTCTAGGGCAGGTTTCTGTCCCAGCACCCTCTTACCCGCCAGCTCACACTGCCCACATCTCCCACCCTATGATGCCGGGAACATGTACCCCACGATAATCTTCCAAACTGTGACAGCTTCACATTTGGAGCTTACCTTTCTTAACTTTGTGTTTTCTCTACATACATTCTTTTCTTATGTTCTTCTTTGTATTTTATTCAACATTTTTAAGCGTTTATGAAAGGAGGAAATTTCACATTAATTCAGTGTGCCATATTGATGGAATCTTCACATCTCTTGCAATTAATTGAAAAAAAATCCCTTGATTATTAAAAATGGGCTCTACTAAATATAATAACCACACTAAATGTATGGACTGTTAAATAGAGCAGCTGCATTTGATATTGGGAACTGAAAATAGTGTTTTATTAAAGAAAATAAATCTCAAACCTTGCTGGTTATTTAAGATTTGTTATTTTATTTTTTTGGTATAGGTTATAGCCGTGGGTATAAATAGCTCTTTCTAGGAGGCATTACAACCCGGAGCAGTTTGAACCAGAGTGAAAACAGCTGGAAGCAGGAAATCAAAATATGGCTTATTCCCACGAAAGGCAGGGGATTCCACTAGACATTGTATGTGTCAGTGTGACTGCTAACTAGAAGAGCATTAGTGATCACTTTATTAGTTGCTAATAATCTTCAACAGTTTAGCAATACAGTACAGAGAAACCAGCACAGTTTAAATAAAGGGCTAAGAGCCGTGTTTTTCAAAATACAGTCCAAGCCATCTACCTATGAATCTCCCAGGGTTCTTATTTGAATCTCCTTTTTAAACAATCCCTATTGGTAATGCTTCTCTACATTTGAGATCAACTAGTTAAGCATATAAAAGCAACAGTTTTGGTGAGAAAATTGAACTTACATTTGAGACAAGGAAGAATGAAAACCAAGGACAACTGACATGAACTATAGGACATGTCTTAAATTGTCTACTTCTTAAGAAAAACAGGGGTTTTGTGTGCCTTAATGTACAGTGATCTCCCAGGTATAAAAGAAAACAAAATAGGAAACTCTCATCTATCCCAACCACTCTAGTCTGAGACACCATCACATTTTACCAGGACTATTTCATTAGCTCCTTAATTGGTTTCAAATATCACCTTATCAGAAAAGCTTTCTATGTCCTCCACATTTAAAATAGCACCATCCGATCACTCTCTGCTCTCCTTACCTTGTCCTACTTTTCTTCATAGCACTTATCTCCAGTTGATATATTACATAGCATAGGCTTATTCATTTGTCCTCTATCTATATCCACTCACTAGGCTGTAAAACTATAAGAACAAGGACTTTGCTTTTTTAACTGCTGTATCCCAAGTGCCTTGAAGACTGCCTGGCACATGTAGAGGCTCAACAAATACTTACTGAATAAATAAATGAAAGTGCTTAAGGAAGTCCTCTCTTCCTTCTGGCTTACTAAAGACAATGGAGGATTTCTAGAGAGAATAGAGGGAAAATCCAGAGAGGG
>CAUYRT010046424.1:0-13681 GCA_963574885.1 Lepilemur ruficaudatus | reverse complement strand
GGCATGGTGGCGCATGCCTGTAGTCCCAGCTACTCGGGAGGCTGAGGCAGGAGGATTGCTTGAGCCCAGGAGTTTGAGGTTGCTGTGAGCTAGGCTGATGCCACGGCACTCTACAGCCTGGGCAACAGAGTGAGACTCTGTCTCAAAAAAAAAAGAGTTGGTTGGATGGTGACAGCCCTGGGAGGCATCTTCTAACTCCCCAGACACAGGATTTTCATAGCACTTTGTACTTACCTCCCTTTAACGGCAATTGTCACCGTGTCTCTCTTGCAGTAGACTGAGCAAATCAAGGGCAAGGATCAGGATCTATTCATTATTTTTTGCTCTGTATCTGGCCAAATGCCGCTGGAAGGCATATTTACATTTAATAAATACAGGCGTGTTTGAGCCAAGTTGCTTGTGGAGTACAGCCATTTCAGCGTAAGAAATACAATGGAAGAAAAGCCACAAATTGCTAGTTTCTTAAAAATCGAGTTCCCACTGGAATGTTCCTTTCTGATAACCGTTTGCTCCGAAGTACCCTATATTCCTCTGGCGGTAAAATATAGCCCAAGGCCGTTGCTTCAAATTGCAGGAAACTATAGCAACCAGAGCTAGACTGTGATGAAAAGCCAAGGTTTAATTAGCCTTGTTCTAGTGACATTTTTCTAAATAGTAAACTACACACTCTGAGAACCTTCGCACTCTTAAGTATTTAGGGAAACCGTGCCTTGCAAAAGTAAACCCTACCCAGATGATGTTTAAGGGGCAAGAGAGGCAGAAAATATTTGACGTTTGTAGCCTCTTGGTGTCGTGTTTTTCTTTTATCTTTGCTGTTTTCTTTTCCACGAAATGATCAGAAAATTACCATGATTTTATTTCCATAGGCTGAAAATTAGCCTGCTAGGCTTGAGCCCAAATCAGATTCTGATGACTAAGAATTAATCTATTTTAGCAGAAGCCTGTCTAACGGAAATCAGTGCAGCTCCTCTCTGGGACAGCCGGGCAGTCGCTGCTGTGTCCAGTGATTGACACGCAGCAGCCAAATGTGGAAATCATTCAGGTCTAAGTCCCTTTGTTCTGTGGCCAACATTGACCACATTTTGTTTTCCCGGAGTACATCTGTCCACATGCGCAGTTTTCACGGGGTTAACAGAATCTTCATTTTGAGGATTAAAAAGAAGTGTTTCATGAGAGTATTTAAAACATCTCTGGCATAACTGTGGAGCTGTGATTTCCCAACCCTGACTTCGTGATTCTGGGTGATTCCAATTATTTCAGGAGGTGGCAGAAAGTTGCTCTTGTATTTAAATTCAAAGTTCAACATCTTTCGTAGTAGTTCCTGTTTTAACAAATCACAGGAAAAGGTTGCAAAGTATAAAAGTCCTCGTATGTTAAATGGAGAGGAGATGCTCTGTCTTGCAGAGCTGCTGTATGGATAAGCAATGAGATGAAAGTAAAGTTCTTAGCAGTGTCTAGCAAGTTAGCAAGTGTTCAAAAAATGTTAGCTGTGTTCATACGTTAAACTAATCCATTGCTATTATTAACACTTGCTCAAAAGTTAAGTTACATCTAAATTTGCCAAAAGGAAGTTTTTCTCTGTAAAAAAAAAAAAAAAAAACTCTTTGAGACAAAAAGAGACGGCAGTGTGCATTATATGACTAGTAAAAATAGGCTCAGTTAGGCAGCCTACCCTATGACCATACGCCATTTTATGAAAAACATTCCACAAATCTTGGAAAAATCAGCACCGAGAGAGAGTCATCGAAGTTTGCTCACTTTCAGTCTTGCATTGAGATGAAGCTGAGACTTGTGTGTGGGTGGTGTTCAGATAATATTTGCAGAAATGAATTCTGTTGTATAGCATGTGGGTATTTGAAAAAGTTTTGAAAGTATTTATCAAAATATGTCTCTGTTTACGGTAGGTGTCGTGTATCGAGGCGTGATGCTTTCGTTGGCAAAGAAATACCCAGCGATGTTATCATTCCATGAAGGATCTGTGGAAAGACCAATTCTGAATATATTCCAAGTGAGACACCATGGTATATAGGTAATGTTTTTACAAAATTATCTGAATGTGGATGGTATTATCTTTCTTTTCTGAGAACATGTTATTTTCTGAGAACATTGTTTTCCTGTATTTGAACCTGATGAGATGGGTAGATGCTATTCAAAAAGACCATTTCAAAACTCTGCTCTATGTAGTCTGAAAACAGGTGACCATTTTAGAAGATTTCTTTTATCTTAGCATTCTGCTCATAAAAAATCATCGCGAAGGTTGATAAATCTGCTAGCTTTATGAATATTGCCTGTCAGTTGAACTCATAGCGGACAGAGGGGTCTCGTAATAGCATAGTTATGTCTCTACACTTTTGTGTCCCTAACTCCAGCCCCAGGGACAACATGCTCCTATCCAAGAGTTTCTGGTAAGTATTTAAAAACCTGCTCCCAGGCAAACAAACAAACAAAAAAACCCTGGTCTGTAGCATATGTTGATTTCTGTTGTGCAAATATTCCCACCATCTGATGTCGGAGAGAGACGCATGAAGTCGACTCCAGCAAGCTGGAACAGGCTGCAGCCCGCCACTGCTCCTGTCCCTGTCAAACGCGTGACTCTTGTGGGGCTGACGTTAGCCACACGCGAAACGAGATGGTGGACACATGCGTGAGACATGACGAATTCTAATGCCAGTCCTTTGCCTCGGGTACTGGTCCAAAGGTGGACACGTGATTGAATTTGGGTGGATGAAGGTACTGATAGAAAACTTAATATTTGAAATTCTTTCTTTGCTCTTGAATAATGAGCTGTGATGTCATAAACTCAGAGATTTTTTTGAGTATTTTTCTCCTCGCATCATGCAAACGTTGTAAGGAGAAAATGAAGCCCAGCAGAGACTGCGAGAGACGAGGGATGGATGGAGAGAGAGAGGGGGAAGAGAAGGAAAGAAACACAGAAAAAGAGGCGTATTTTTCAGTATTTTTTACAGCTGCCTGAGCCGAAATTTCCATTCGTTGCTTGGTTGACTTGAATTCGGTTTCTCTAACTTGCAACTCAGCACCCGCACACCATATGCAAACAATAGAATTATGTTAGAGTGATAATCTAGAAGAATAATTATTCACATTCGAAGATTTTTCTGTAATGACCAATAATTTTATTTACGATTTTAAAACTTTTTTTTAAGAAATGCGTACGGATTGACTAAAATCACGTTTTCTATGGCTTTTAGATGCCCGTTGTCCCTTGAAATTGGCATTTCAGTGAGCCAAATGATTCCTACTATACATATATACACGCACACATACACATACGCACATATATACACATTTTTATCAAAATACAAACTAACGTACAGAAAATCCCACAAAAAATAACCTCAGACTGCAATCTGGGTTTGAGACATAGCTCTAGAGCGATAATGGGTAGAGATAATCACTACATTTTTCCTCAAAGAATAAAAACAATCCCTCTTCCCAATACTGTACATAATATCATTTCTTTTAAAATGATTATGGGTAGTTGATAGTTGTATATCTTTATAGGGTACATGTGATGTTTTGATATAGGCATAAAATGTGGATTGATCAAATCTGAGTAATTGGGGCATCCATCACCTCGGGGATGCATCATTTCTTTGTGTGAGGAACCTACATAGTATCTTAAGAACCACCTGTTTCTAAGGCTGCTCAGACAGCTCTCTGCTTTGTACGGGGCGTCCTATGGTTTGAATGTGTCACCAAAAATTCACGTGTTGGGAACTTGATTATAAATGCAGCAATATTGAGAGGAGGGACCTTGAAAGGTGATTAGAAGACAGAGCCCTCATGCATGGATTAACGTGGCTCCCACGGGAGTGGGCTCATTAGTTACAGCGAGAGTGGGTTTGTTGTAAAAGTGAGTTTGTCCTCCTCTTGCTCTGGGGCTCTCTGGCCCTTCCGCCTCCTACCACGGGATGACAGAGCAGAAAGGCCTCGCCAGATGGGGGCCCCTCGATTTTGGAATTCCCAGATGCCTTGGCGTTTCCTGTGTGATCTTGGGAAAGTATTTAACTTTACAAGAATTAATTGCCTTGTGTGTCATGTGAGAATGTTTATATTTTAGGGTATTTCTATTCTTTCTGCCTGCCCTGCAATCCATGCCAGCACTTTTTTTGGATTTCTTCCTTCCCTACCTGTCATCCACATGGCTACCCTAGAAATTGCCAAGGTGTCAAAATGAGGGCAAGTTTTCCACTCTCCAGCCCGCTCCATCACCTGTCCTGGGCTTTCCCTTCCCCACTACTGTGTCCATGGGGTGGACCAAGTTTCCTGTGCTCTGTTCTGGGCTGCTTCTGAGCGTCCCGGGCTGATGATAAAGACGGTGTCTCCAGAGGCTTTGCAAAGTCTTGGGGCGCAGACAGATGCTCGTATGCTGGACTATGCCCTGCTGGGGTGAGCAAGCTCTTTCTGGCAGCCACTCTCTGCCCAGCAGCGGTGACAGCCACTGCCATGGTTTCTCTGCAAAAGTGAGGACAGTCTGTTATCTTGGCTTCCACTCTGCTCCCCAGAGAGGGCCGCTTAATGATGATTGGCTGCATTTTCATGCTAACGCTCCCTTTCATGCCCGACTCCCCTTGACCCTTTAGGTCTGGGCTTCTGTCCTCTTCTGAGGTTTCATCTGCACCGTGGTTCTGTCCTCTCCCTCAGCCCAGGTAATGCTCAACTATTCCTATCTTCCTTCCAGGAGTAGGAGTTAAGGTCATCTCCTTCCCTTTTTTGCTTTTAGATCTTTGTTAATATAATCTCCTTGTCTCACTTCCTTAAGGGATTGTTTTCCTTTTGACTTTCAAAAGAGCAGTTAGAAAGTGAAAAAAAAAAAAAACAAAAAACAAAACCCAACAACGAAACAACCAACCAACCAACCACAATTAAACCAAAGCCAACAAACTAACCAATCAAATTAATGTAAATGTAATTTTTCTTACTTTTCTTGTAGAAAAATGGTAATGCTTCTGCATTCCTCAAACTAGCTGGAGTGTGGGTAAGAAAGTAAAACCAGAAAGGTTGACGTTTCAAGATCTCATTTTCTTGATATAACAGAACTCACTTCCTGAACGCCGTTGGGCTGACGTTGGGGTCTGAATGAGCCTTGGCTGATTGGGGTCCTTTCCCAGGAATATTAGAATTGACTCAGGAAGGACAGCCTTTGTTTGGGTTGTTAAATATTTGGGAGTTAAAAACTTTTCATTCTATGTGAAGGTTAAGGAATCACGTCTGTTCTTTGTCACCGTGACGTGCCCTTAGGTACTGTCACTTACTGAGCACAGTGTCTGACACATAGTAGGCATTGAGTGATAATTTGTTCAATGACTACATTTGGAATATAATGTAGTAATACTTGATTAAGTTCAGTGATTTAAGAATTAACAAACCGAAATATCACTCCTGTTGCCAAATACATTGAAATCAAAGCTTAGAGTTAATGAAAAAAAATTGAGATTTTCATGCAAATGTCTGATGAAACTTCTATTGAATAAAAGGTTCTTTGGTTTTGCGTTTAATTCTGAAAACTGACCTGCCCTTGCAGGTTTGGGATTTCTTTAATCAAAATGCGCATATAAAGCTTTCCTGTTCTGAACTTAACCATTTCTCCATTAGAGAAAGAGCAGCTCTACTTGGGATTAACGTGTTTGGTGCAAAGGTGCAGAATATCATCATTTTATGAAATCTGCCGCAGATTTTTTTACTACACGTTTTGTCTTTGTATTTTCCTTGTTCTCAGATTTTAAAAGACGTTTCAAAAATGCTCTCTTTGTTGTGTGATTTATGATAGGGGAACGAGGGTTTTTCTAGGAAAGCGTGTTAATATTAACTTTTACTCTTTGAGGGAAATGTTGACTTAACAAAGGTACTTTCCTAATGACTTACCTGACGTGACACCGTTGCGATTCCGTTTCATACCATGAAAGTCACACATTATTAATCAGCAAGTTTTGTACTTTGCTGCTCCAGAGTGGACACAAAAAATATCTCTGAAATAACTTCAACTCTGGCCTTTTTTTTTTTTTTTTTTAGCTTTTTTAAAGACCAATGCTCTAAACTGTTACCCTTTCCAATGGAGCCTTGTTTGTCTCTCTGTTGTAGAAAAGAATGTCAGGCTGTTACCTAGAACAGCTTCAAGAATAAATTGTACAACTACCAGGAAAAAAAAATTGTGTTTGATCTTATCTGAGCACAGATGGAAAAGATCCAGTGTTTAAATTATGACATGGAAGAAAAAGCGTTGGCTTTAAAGTAGGGAAAGTTCGTTTTGTGCTCTTTTTTTGTTTGCCGTGGATGCTTCCAGAAGCTGCTGAAAGCTTTGGATCCTCTCCCTAGAAGAATCTGTGTATCAACACACACAAAATTCTTCATGGCTTTTCAGGGAGTTCACAAACATGTTGAAACCCTTCTATGAATTTTTTTTTTAAAAAACTTTCTCTAAAGAACCATTGCCAACAATAAACACTCGTTTAATACTTAACTGAGTTGCTTTCCATGAAAATCTGTTCAAATGGAAAGTATGACCTCTGTTGTTTTACTTCTGAACTGACTTGGTATCAGTTTGTTGAAATACTAAGATACTAAAGCCACTTTAGGGTCTGTGAATCTTGAAAGATACGTTTTCTATGAAATGCATGCGTGTTCATAAAATACTGAAGCTGGGGAAAACATCTTGCTCTCTCTGAAATAGTACCCAGTGTACCAGGACATGCTTCATAATTTTCGGGGGAGAATCAGGTTGAAAAGAGTTGGCTACGTAGGATTGAATGGAAAATTGAGTTTGGGTTCATTAATCGTAAGTAAATATACTGAACTACTCCACGCATTATCTCCTGATACGATAAATAAAATTGGAATGATTTATCGTTTTATATAAAACAATAAGAGCACAAAAATGGCTTGGGGAAATGTATTACTATTTTTGTCCCAAATATCTCAGTGGCATATGGCCAAAAGCCTTCTGCGGGTGGTGATGAGTTCGTGCACGATTCACCGGAGTATTTAATCCCCAGGGTCATCTCAGCCCCTCTAGCAACATATATATTTTGCAAATATGAATGGGCGCCATGGTCGATAAAGGCTTTTCGATGCTGTCCTTCACTAGAGAAGCTTAGAGCAAAAATTGCCCGAAATATGTAACTCTGTAAGATGCCTCTGCCACGGTTACTGGCACTGAATAGTGTCCTTTGATGATAACAACGTATTATTTCTGCAGAAGTCACTTCGCTATCTCTGCTTATTATGACAGAATTTCAAAGTACTGTGTTTCTGTGGTAGGCACGTTATTTAATTCAACCAGTTTTGGACGGTACACTCAAACTCGCCTGAAAGAATTCCTTTGAAATGCCTTAAATTTTTTTTTTTTTTTCCTAGAAAGGATATGTCGTGACTCTTTGGGGAATTTAAGATTGGCGTTCTGATAAACGTGGCCAGCGAGTGCTATGCGGGTGTCAGGGTGCAGTTACTCAGACGCTTGTGTGTGTGTGTGTGTGTCTGTATGACTGTGTCCCAGCCTCCCAAGAGTTTCGGGTAAGACGTCTGCACATGATATCGATGACGCCTCTTCAGCACCTTCCGGTGGTCCCTGATGCTGAATTTTCACTGTGGGTTACGGGACAAATGAACTGAAATAATTTCGCCTTGTGGAGATTCTCTTGTCACCATTGTGGGCAAATGGGGCTCCTTCTTGCTGGGACCCTCTGAAAAGACATGTATAACGTGTTACCCAGAATTGCCTCCTGGAAGGACCAAAGACGGACAGAATCACCCACTGGCTTCCAGTCCCCATTAACCTGACATGCTCGGGCTCCGGCACCTCGAGCTGGGTCTCCCGCCCACGTGGACGCTTGAGCACGGACATGCCACGCGGGGTTGCCTCCCTGGGCGGACACTCCCGTCACCCCGAGCTGGCTCCCAAATCCCACTCTGGGCCACTGTGGCTCTCCTGTGGGCACATCCTCTCCCGGACCTGAGTGGCCAGGACTGAGTTGTCCAGGAAGGTAAGAGAAGGGAGGAGGGAGAGAGCTGTTGGTCTGTTTTAAATTAGGAACTCTCAACTTCTTGTCTTTAATTATCCGCGTGTTTCAATCAGCTGGGCACCTTTGTTTCTCTTTAGTGAAATGTTATGGACCTGGCATTTTAAGTCACAGAAAGTTACTTGGGATTTTTTTTTTTTTTAAGACCAAAACCGCCGTCGGTTATCCCTTGCTCAGATTAGATTTAACACGGGCCTTTCCCGGTCTTCGCCCCACCTAATTTTCCTGTCTCCTTTCGGGAATTCAGCACCTCTGAGCTCTTTGAGCTCCCGCAAATACACCACGCCCTTTTGCACATTTGTGTATACTTTTTCCTTCTTCCTGGAATGCGCTCACCCCGTTTGCTATCTGGAAACTTCTGACTCATTCTTTAATATTCAGATTAAATGTCCCTTAGTGAAATCTCTTTCAACTCCCTCAGGGTGAATAGGTCTTTCCTGCCTCTTTAGAGCGTTTAGAACACAGGCTATTAACCCTTTGCCGGTGACTGGCTGTGTAATCTGGGGCAAATTGCTTAACTACCCTCAGTCTCAGTCTCCTCATCTGTTAAATGGGAGTAATAATACAATTGTATCAACCTCCTGGGGTTGTCATAAATGTGAACCACTAATAGTCACCATGCTAATTATGGCTATCATTATGATTATCTGATTACATGTCTTGCACAAAATATTGCATGTTCTTAGATGTAGTCCCAGAACTTGAAAATTCAACATCCACAACGTAACGTGTGATGAACACTTTCTCAAGGAATTTGTTCATTCTGCAAATATTTTAAAGTGTGTATCATGTGCCAGGTACGCGTTATCAACATCGTGACCAAAATAGGGATGCTCTCCAACCTTGTGGAATTCATAGTCTAGTGAGAAATAAAGAATATAGCAACTAATTACACAAGTGAATAAAAAAATACACGCAGACTAAGCCTTTTGAAGGATAATAATTGTAAGATCAGTGTGGCATCATAGAAAGATACTGGATCTTTGTCCCTGGTTCCTGGGACAGAGCTCCTAAAACTCTTGGAATTTCCCGGATTTCCGAGAAGGGTCGTAGGAGCATCTTTTGTCCTAATGAGGCAGCTCTTGGCAGGCCCCTAAGCTAGTTTCAGGATGGGGACTGGTGGCCAGGGAGACCAAGCCTTGGCTAGAAGCTTGGAGCTTTGAGCCCTGCTCCCTGAGCTCTGTGGAGTAGAGAGAAGCCGTGTATTGAGACGGCCAATGGCCAATGACGTAATCAATTACACCTACATAATGAAGGCTCCATAAGACAGGCATGAACAATGGGGTCAGGATGGTGAACACGTGGAGGCCCTGGGAGCGCTGTGTGCCCAGTTAGGGCGTGGAAGCTACGTGTCTCCTCCCCCGTAGCTTGGGCCAGGCATCTCTTTTATGTGGCTCTTCCTGAGTTGTAGCCTTTATAATAAACCAGTAATAGAAAAGCACTTTCCCGAGGGGTGTGAGTTGTTTTAGTAAATTATCAAAGCTGCCAAGGGGGCTGTGGGAATCCCTGGCTCTGTCCCCGTGCTGGACAGAAGTGCAGGTCACCTGGAGGCTCGATACCGCGACCGGCGTCTGAACTGAGCGCGTTCTTGTGGGACGAAGCCCTTAACCCTGTGGACTCTGGGCAGTGTGAGAACTGAATTGAATGGCAGGACACCAGGCTGGTGTCAGAACGGGTTGGCGTCAGGAGGAGAAAGGACCTCTCATGTTGGCGTTGGCAGTGTTGTAAGCAAGCCAACGGAGGGAGCGTCAGTTTAGATTAGGGGGTAGAAAGGGATTTCTGAAAAGGTGGCATTGGCCTGAGACCCCGAAGGCTGAGTAGAAATTACACAGGCGAGGAGCCCGTGGAAGGGGAACAGCATGTGCGTGGGGCACGGAGAGAACCTGGCTCCGCGAAGCCGGCGTGCAGGACTTGGGGACCGGGCGCCCTGCGGGAGCAGGAAGAGCAGGAACGAGATGCAAGAGATAGTCTGGGGCCGCCTCGTGCCAAGCTGAGGGAGTTTTGTGGGTTATAAAACCCGCGACGGAAGGCAGTTGAACTTTGTAGTAAGAGGTGTGACTCGATCCTAGTTTCCCTCATCAAATACTCCGGCTACAAACAGAGTTAACATGGGACCCAACAGTTATATTCCTACGTATTTACCCAAGAGGATTGGAAAAATATATCCATGCAGAAATTTGTACCTGAATGTCCGTAGCAGCATTATTCACAAAAGCCAAAAAATAGGTTCCATGTCCATCAACTGAAAAAAAAAAAAAAAACTCTGGCTACTCCGGGATGAACACACAGCAGGGGCACAAGTGGGGACCACGGAGGCGTAGCCAGGGGGCGGCGGTGGAGCGGAGAGATGGCAGAGAGACCGGCGATGCCTCGGGGAGACAGGACAGACGGGTCTTGGCGGTGGCTGGAAGGCAGTGCAGTCGGCGTGTGCGGAGGAGGTGCTCAGGGTGACCGACCGGGGTTCAGGCTCGAGCAGGAGAAAGAGCAGAGGCAGAGGGGCAGTTTGCTAAGAGACTAGGAGCTGGAGGAGCCGGAGTTTTCCAGGAGAAGACAGAAAGTTCAGTTTTGGACGTATCAAGCACACTTGAGAAGACTCCAGGAAGGCCGGGTGGAAATGTCACGTGCACCGCTGATTTTATGACACTGGAGTCTGGAAGGAAGATCTGAGTCTATATATAAATTTGGGAGTTGTCGGCACAGAGCTGGAATCCCCGTTCCCGCCTTCTCTTTGCTCCCATTATTGACAAAACCGTTCTTCTTATTTACTATAATCTGTCTGGATAATTGTCGTCCTAGCTATAATGGACAGATGAGCTGTGTTTGCCGAAGGCGAGTGGTCTCTCCGCAGAGTAACAGTGTCCGTGTTGCTGTAACACGGTATATGCGTTCTACCAAATGGAGGCGCCATGCAAAACTGCACAATAAAAGCCACAGGGCTTGTCTCAAAAAAAAAACCCCAAAAACAAAAAACCACAGGGCTTGCGGGAAAAATTATCACAACACTCAAAAACGTCACCAGTTTCTATCTTTGGAAAAGATAAAAACCTAATAATGGCAGTACGGTTTTACACATGGTAAAGTGGTTAAGAAATACACAACCACTATAATGAATATGGTACTTGATCTTGAAAAAAAAAAAATCTAAAGTGTGCTTGTGGCAGCGGGTGTTGGGAGGGTTTGCAACTCGTGAGTTATTGTCAGGTGGTGCAAGGACCATTATCTGAAAGGTGGAAAGTGGTCACCCCAGATCCGGACAGCTGTGGCCCGTTGCGCTTAAGACAAACGTCAGTTACACGATTCACAACCTTAAATCCCGGGGCATGCGCTGCTGCTGCCTTTGAGATGCAGGTTTTTGCAGGCGTGCCATTAAAACAGATACTTGTTTCGCTCGGGTAGAGAATCGGATCTAAATTATGGCCTTTCTCTCCGATTAACTTCTGTGTCACTGCAAGAAATTTTTTATTGTATCATTTGCACTCACGACCTTCACCCAACAACTGAAGCCTTTGGAAATGTTTGCCATATTTGAAGCCACTGTTGTCACCGAAAGGAACCACACTGCTGCAGGATTTGGTGGTTTCTGCTTAAGGTTTGCATACACAGACGGCGTTTTCTCTTTGATTGCGAGAAAGGTTGTTTCCAGTTTTCTCGCCGTTTGGTCTTCGAGCCATACGCTTAACCATTGTTCTATTTTTTTCCTTCTTCGTTGGGTCTTGCTCTCATTGACTTTCCGGCATTTGAAGTTGTTCGGAGCACAGACCTTTCTTTTATTTCGCAGGGTTGTCTCTGGCGGTTGGCAGCGAGGAGTCCTTCGTATCGTCGCTCAGGATATATCACACGTCCTCTCTCTTGATTCAAAATGCTGTACCATTTTAAGCTTCTCCTCAATTCTTAAAGCTTCCCTTTTGCGTGCACAGCTTGGCATTTTTGAACCAGGACGTTTAGACGTACCTAAGATGATGCATGAGGTTTTTTTTAATAGATCAGTTTACAAATGCAAAAAAAAAAAAAATAGCAAAAAAACTTTGCGGTTTAATATTTGCATTAAGTGAGGTAGTTACTAGATATCGAAGGTGTGTGTATATACGTTCTGGGCGTTCCTACTGAGTTCACTTCGGCTGGATAAAGCTTTCTACCTCCATGCAGTGTTTTCTGTGGGTCAAATAATCCATAAATAAATACAAAATTCATATTATACTGAAATCATTCTCTTTTATATCAATGGCCTTGGAATAAATTGATGTTTTCAAAACAAACGTTATTGAACAAGCTGACTGTATTTACTTTACTCTTATTCTCAAATTTTTCCACTAAAACATCCAAGTTTTGGAAGATAAAAATACTTGCAATAGGTTGAAACTCCTGGAAATCAATCAGATTAATTAATCTAATTAGTGGATTAATTGTTGATGGGATGGAAAATGTTGGTGAAATAGACATTAAGTAGATTAATTGTTTGGTTTATACACTAGATCTTGAGATATTTTTTTTAAACCTCAGCTTTGTAATAATTTAATTGGATTCCAAGAACTGCCATTTTTCTTTATAAGCTTATCACAAAAATTCTCTCTGATCTCTTCTTTTCCTTTTTTGCTTTTTATTTATATATACATCTGTCTGTCCATCTGCTCATGCTTCCATCCATTTGCCCTGTGCCAATGTAGTGTGAGCACAGGTGCATATACGGCAAATATAACAACTCCAGAAAAACTTTGGATTATTTTAAGTTTTAAAAATCTAATTTTGAGCATAATAAAAAATAACCTATACGTGGAATTTAAAAGGAAATCTATTAATCTTTGCACCAACTATGTGTCTATTTTATATATAGAGCTATGAAGGGTTTGGTGTTTTAGTTTTGGGTCCTGTGACAAGTAAACATTGATTGTTGCAGATTACAAGTTTATTCTATTTGATATCTTAACAAAATCAGAATTCTTGACAGCTGACGGTAAAAACTGTACGACTCATTTTCAGAAAAAAATACAGATTACTTATTTTCACAATAAAACAAGTCTAAGTGTAATAAGGCTGAAAGTTTAATTCCAATCACACACACACACAGCGGTGGGAAATTACCATTTAGTAAATATTCTTTCTGGGCCAGAAATTCTACTAGGTGTTTTTACGTATGTTTTCTCTAATTTTCACTGTAAATCCGCACGTGATATAAATAAGCTCAAAAATCAAAAAAGAATTCAATCTGACTAATAATCTTTACATTTAAGAAACTAAACTCCAAAGTTTCCCAGGATTTTAGGGACCTTGAATCACGGTACGGTACTTAGCTATAGAACAAACTTCTTCTTTTTCGTAACTGAATTTTGTTGCACTGTTCACTTTAAATGCTTTAACCTGAGTTAAAAACAAATAAAAAATAAAGTTAGCCGGGCACAGTGGCTCACGCACTCTGGGAGGCCGAGGCGGGTGGATCGCTCAAGGTCAGGAGTTCGAAACCAGCCTGAGCAAGAGTGAGACCCCGTCTCTACTAAAAATAGAAATAAATTAATTGGCCAACTAAAAATATATAGAAAAAATTAGCCGGGCATGGTGGCTCATGCCTGTAGTCCCAGCTACTCGGGAGGAGGCTGAGGCAGGAGGATCGCTTGATCCCAGGAGTTTGAGGTTGCTGTGAGCTAGGCTGA
>CAUYRT010046423.1:0-35352 GCA_963574885.1 Lepilemur ruficaudatus | reverse complement strand
GTAATCCTAGCACTCTGGGAGGCCAAGGCGGGTGGATCGCTCAAGGTCAGGAGTTCGAAACCAGCCTGAGCAAGAGTGAGACCTCGTCTCTACTATAAATAGAAAGAAATTAATTGGCCAACTAAAAATATATAGAAAAAAAATTAGCCGGGCATGGTGGCACATGCCTGTAGTCCCAGCTATTCGGGAGGCTGAGGCAGAAGGATTGCTTGAGCCCAGGAGTTTGAGGTTGCTGTGAGCTGGGCTGGTGCCACGGCACTCACTCTAGCCCGGGCAGCAGAGTGAGACTCTGTCTTGAAAAAAACAAACAAACAAACAAACAAAAAAAACACAGGTGTAGATCAGGAGTCTATGAATTACAGCCCACGGGCCAAGTCCTGCCCAGACCCTATTGTATGGCTCTCAAGCTAAGAATGGTTTTTTATAATTTTAAATGGTTGCAAAATTTTCAAAAAAGAATACTATTTTGTAACATGAAAATTATATGAAATTTACATTTCAATGTCCACAAATAATGTTTTATTGAAACATGTCGATTTGTTTACTTACTGTCTATGGTTGCTTTTGCGCTATGATGGTAGACTTGAGTAGTTACAACAGACTATATGGCCCACAGAGATATTTACTATCTGGTCCTTTACAAAAAAATTTGGCAACCCTTCCTAACTCTTTGCTGCCAATTTTTGATTTATTATTTTATTATTACATTTTCCTTCTGTTAGTTGAAAGGTATGCAGATTTGGGTCATTCTTTTAGTGGTTATCCTATGAATTATAACATGTAGCCTTGTTTTTTCAGAGTCTGATGATAATTGGTACCTTTCTCTTTAACTCCATTTGCTCTCCTCCTAATATATGTTCAGGATGTCACATATCATGATTTCCTCTCTATATTTTTAACTCTACATTGCTTTATGCACTTGATACTCTTTTAGCTTGGCCCATATGTTTGCCATTTTCATTGTATGTCACTCCTTTGTACATCTTCACCATCCATTTGGCATCATTTTCTTCCTGTCTAAAGAGTATTTTTCAAAATTTCTTCAGTATAATTCTGCTAGTGATAGACTCTAAGTTTTCATCTGAAAATATTCATATTTCTTGAACCCTCATTCTTGACGGTGGTTCTAGTATGCTAAGTTGGCAGGTATGCTCTTTCAGCACATTGAAACTTCTCATCCTCTCTTCTGACTTCTGTGGCACCTATTAAGAAGTCAGTAGGGTTTTTGTTTTTCTGTTTGGTTTTTTGGGGTTTTTTTTAAAGGGTAGTCTGTTTTTCATTCTCTGTCTGTTTTTGTGTTTTTCTCATTGTCTTTAGTATTATTTTTCACCCTTAATTGGAATGTATGGGACTTTTGAATTTGAGGATGGATTCATCAGCCTTAGAAAGCTATATTATTATCTTACTCTCTTTAGATGTTGATTTTGGCCCATTATCTTTCACTTTTCCTTTGGGGTTGCCAATTGCATGTATGTAAGACCTTCTCACTCTATTCTTTATGCCATGGATCTTTTCCTTCTGTATTTTTTCATCTCTTTTACACTCTATGCTTCATTCTGCATAGTTTTTCTTTCCCCTGGCCTACACCATTTTACATTTTCCCACCAACAGTATACAAGTGTTCAATTCCTCCACTCATCAATATTTGTTATGTTCTGCTCTTTTTAATAGTAGCTATCCTAATGGGTATAAGATGGTACCTGGTTATTTTTTATTATGTGCTTGACATTATGTTTGAGAAATAATTTGTAGAAACAATTTGAAGTTTAGGTTAATGTTATCTTCCCCTACAAAAAAATTTCATTTGTTTCTGTCAGATACTTGTGTGCTCTAGTAACAGAGTATTATTGTCTTAATCTATTTTCAGGGCTAGACGTTTCTGAGTCATCAAAAGGATTCAAAATCTGGTGGTAGTCCATGCTAGTGATGATTTCCTTTTGATTTCCTCTTTATGATCAGACCTTTGTGATTTCTGCCTGAGGTAGGGAATTTTTTTAGCAGGATACCCAAACTTAGCCACCTCTGGGCCCTGACTTTTGACCCCATCTTCATAAGGCTCTCAAAAGTGCAACTCAGCCTCTGAGTCACTTATCCCAGCTCAACAAATACCCTCACACAAAAGTGACTCCAAAGGCATGGCTTGCTTCTATTATTTTAATGCTTTGTCTCCAAAATTCAGGTGTTGCCTATGTAATGGTATTAAGAAATAAGGCCTTTAAGAAGTGATTAGGCCATAAGACTTCTTTTCCCATGAATGGAATTACTTCCTTCATAAAAGAAGCTTCATGTAGCATTCTGTCATCTGCCTTTCCACCTTCTGCCATGTGAGGACACAGCCTTCCTCCCCTCTGGACAATGCAAACAGCCAGGGGCCGGGCAGCATCCCGTTGCTTGCTCTTCTGCCTTCTGCCATGTGAGGAGCACTCCTTCCTGCCAGAATGAAGCACTTTGAAAGCAGAGAACAGCCTTCACTTGACAACCAAACCTGCCTTGATCTTGGACTTTTCAGCTTCCAGGACTGTGAGAAAATAAATTTCAACTCTCTATAAATTACTCAGTCTCAAGTATTTTGTTATAGCAGCACAAAATGGGCTAAGACATTCACTTCTCTGGATCTTGGCCTGCTAACATTTCACTATCTTATTAACCTCTAGATGCTCTTAAGTTTTCTGCAACTTTTCATGCAACTTTTTAAGTTGTCTTCAGCAAGCTGGTTGGAATTACCTAGTTGCTAGAAGCTGTTTTTCAATTGTTTACTCCTCTTTCCTCACCAGATCTGAAGTGTGTTAAGGTCAAGGATTGTACTGTATTCATTCTGTATCCTTAGAACCTAGGACTTATTGTTAGCACCTGACATCTATTTTAGGAACTCACTAAATATTGGTTGATGAATGCATTCTTAATGTGGGTTCATTCCTCCTGATCTGGGGGAAGATACCAGAAGAACACTTGTGTAATGTCAAAATCAAGTTTGTACAAAGGTAAGTTTTAGGGACATGGCTACGGTCACATAGCAACATAACTGCAAGAAATACCCATATAGGGAAAATGCAAAAAAATCAAACCATGGACAAACAGGAAGAAGACATAGGCTGTAAGGTAGTAAGGTAGGGATAACATTGGTTATCCTTCACATTTCAATGAACAGATTTTTCTTGATTATGATTTTTTTAAAAAAATGCTATGTAATCATTGTTACAGTATTGCCTATGAAATAAACTAAACAGTTAAGAAAAATGCTCATTGATTCCAGGCCTCACATAATTCATTTGATGATCCATATTAGACTTACTGGTGGCTAAATGACATGAATTTTGAGAGTCAACTGGGTATTTTGCACACAACTTGGCTACTGTGTGATTGTGAGCAGAGTTCTTAGCTCTGTGAGCTGAAGCTCATTGCCTTGCTGGTCAAGCGAGCAGAGAGAGTAGCTTCTCTTCAGGGCTGTTGGTGAGAGTTATGTGAGATGTGATTCTGCCGGTCAGTGCCTGGCATGAACAGGTGCTCAGAGCTCATGGGCATTGTTCATTCTTCACACCTCAAGCGATGAGCTCAGCAGTGCGTTGAGCAGGCTGCCTCCGCTCCTGGACAATAGACAGCACAATACCTTCCAGACGCTGGCATTCAGAATACCTGTTGCTGATTTCCCCTTGGGGATTAAAGAAAGTAAGTGTGGGAATTTTTCTGCCTCTGTTCCCAGGGCTATTCACGGGAGGCCAGGGCCCTTAGTCTTCAAACTCACTCCTACTTTCCTCATGTCCCTCTCCAGCCCAGCCTGTACTCTGCTTCTCAGTACCCACTGATTATCCACTTGTCAATTGTATTATTTAATGTTAAATTAATTATTTTGTTAAATAACTATTAATTATCCAAATACCCTGATGCCATTTTTTGCACTGTGCTAAGTGCTTCCTTATCAGCTCCTGGTGTCGTGAATGAGCAGATACGTGTTTTTCTAACTAAAAATTGCCTAATGTTCTTCTAAATAAAAACAACTGCCTCCCATCTTAATGTGAAGAGAGGGCCTGTTCTCTATCTTTGGTAAATGGAAGAAATTTAATCCACCCTGGTGGTGGGAAATAGCTGTTTTAGTGATATAAATAGGGGAGGTCTTGCTGTGAATCAAGTGTCAGATTCTGACTGGCGAGATTAAAGATGTGACCCAGATGAATTGCAAAGGGGTTATACTAGATTTCATGTCGGCCAACATCACCGGATGATGCTGGTACAGAGTATCCAACGTCACATTCCCCCACTGGGCCGCCACCGAGACATGGCAGACCAACTTTCCTCCAAGAGTTTTCTTAAGCTTGGAAACGCCTCCATTTCCTCTGCTGCCCCCTGTAATCTAAAAAGCATTTCAGGGCTTCCCTTTGACTGAAGATAACACCAGGAAGGAAGGAGAATTATATGAATAAGCTGGAAGATGACTAGGCCTAGGCCTCTCTAACTGAAATCCCCGTGGGAGGCTAAAAACAAAATAAAACGTAAAATCAAAGCTGAGGAGAATATTGGCTCACAATACATTGATCGATATTCCAAATATCAAAAGAACTAAAATTAGAACATTTGAAAATGAGTACTCAGATGGAATAAATGTCAAATAGGAGGAAAACAAAGAGATAACTTTTTTTTTAAATTTATGCCAAAGTAAAATGTTCAAGAGGTTAAAAACACAACTTTCATGCACACACAGAAGGTCCATTTAACACATCAGTGAGAAATTCAGCAGGACATTAAAGCTGTGGTAAAATATTAATAGAATTCAAGAATTCATTTAGTCAGTTAGGACAGGCATTCTGAAATGACTGAGCTAAGAGTTTTGGTTTGCTTGGGCTGCCGTAGCAAAGTACCACAGGCCTGGATGACTTAAACAACAGAGGTTTATTTTCTCACAGTTCGGGAGGCTGGAAGTCTGCAACCAAGGTGTTGGCAGAATTGGTTCCTTCTGAAGCCTCTCTCCTTGGCTTGTAGATGGCTGTCTTCTCCTTGTGTCTTCACGTGTGTGAGTGTGTGTCCAAATTTCTTCTTATAAAGACACCAGTGATATTTGATTAGGGCCTGCCCTAATGACCTCATTTTAACTTAATTACCTCTTTAAAGGCCCCATCTCCAAATGCGTCCTGAGGAACTGGGGGGGTCAGGGCTTCCACATATGAATTTTGGTAGGGCTGGGGGTGGGAATTAATGTCCAAAACTGGTTAATGTCCTAACAGGGCAAGAAAACTGTAACCTTTGGAGTAATGTTCTTTGCCAGACAGAACTTGTTTGCAAATCTACTGGACAAAAATTTTAAATTAAGAAGCTAGGCCATAATCAGTAGTCATTAGTAAATCAAACAAAGCATTCCAACAAGTTCCCCAGAGAATCAGATACCCCTGGAGGGGCCTGTTTAGCAATGACCCAAAATGACTTTAAGAGGAAATGCACTCACTCTTTTAGCATATCCCCAGCTTTTGCGTAATTATTTTTACATGTATAAAAAATGCAAAAAATAAATAAATAAAAATAAAAACAGGTGAGTGGCAATGCAAGAGGTTAGGAAATTAATATACCATATGTATTGGGGAAATTGTCATTCTTTGAATTCCACTCAACGGAATTTCTCCAAGATTAGATTTGAAAAATCCACTTACTAACATTGACACTATTTATTGCCACTTTCAATTCATATGTAGATTAAACAGTCACAACAAACTTCAGCTAGTAAATCAGTAAATATGCATTAATTTAGTCACAGATATAAATTAAACATTTTACTGTGAAAAAATGGATTTGAGAAACTAATATTAATTTTTTTCACAGACACTTAAGCATACTTTAACAAGAGTTATTTTTACATGAACAATTAATGTAGCTATTAAAAATGATTCTTTTATGACAATAGATCAGAGTCTCAACTCCCTAATACTTTCTTAGCCATTAACACTGTGCTGGCTTAAAGTGACCTTTGTCTGACCTTAATATTTGATATTCCCCAGTCTTCAGTCACCTCCAGTTTCCCCAAATTATGTCAAATGAATGAGGTGTTATTGCATTTCCTTACGGTACATAAAGGGAAAATATTCTACCACCCAATTTTGGAAAACTTCAATCACATACTTTATTTTTCCCCTTGATAGTAATCGCTTTATTATTGTAAAGACAACATGTTTTTATTATTAAACAGGAAATCTTATTCCTTCCCCCCAGTGAGTGAAATTCTGCAGAGTTCTCTACATAAGGGGGTGATTATTTTCTAAGTGTATTTTCCTAGAAATGGAATTGTTGGGTTAAAAAAGATTCATGTTTAAATTTTTAATAGATGCTGTCAAATTGCTCTATAGAAAGGTTACTTCCGTTTTTCCTGCCACACACAGTTTTCAAATGCATGCCCATTTGCCCATATCCCAGTCAACACTAGGTATGTGTGATTTGTTTTTATAAATCAACCTCTTAAAAAAAAAAAATTGCTGCTAATCTAATCAGTGAATTATTTTCATTTCTATTTTAGTTTTTATTTCTTTGTTAAAGTTGGGTTTTTTATGTTTCATATTAACAGTTTTTTGAATTACTTTTGTGAACTGATTCCATTCTTTACTTGTTTTTCTATTAGGTGCTTGGTTCTTTTTTATTGATTTGTAAGGGCCCTTCCTATAGTAAGGATTATAATTTAGTTATTTACCATTTCAGTCAGATATTTTGCAAATATTTCCCCACTTTTCCTTTGATTGATTGTTTTATTTATTTGTTATTTAGGTGATTTTTTTTTTGCCATTTACAAGTTCTATATTTTATATATAGTAATCTTTTAGAATATAGTTTGTGATCCTGGTATTAGAATAAAATAATTGTGTATTTTAAAGAATAATGTCTTAGAAGATAAGGACTGATGTTATGTCCTTGTCTATATTCTGGAAGTTGGGTAATTAAACAGCAACAAATTTAGGTATGTAAAGAAAAATCAATTACCTAGTAATAAACAATGGCAAACTAAGAAAAAAATGACCTTACCAGAAAAACAAAAGATTGAAAATTTTCAAGAATGTATTTAATGGAGATACAGTGGGTAATGAAAACAACCGTGAGCTCATTCTGGATTTTTCTGCTAATGTAACTGATCTTTAAAAAGTTGAAGTCCCTGGAAAAAGAAAGGATCTGGAAAATAGTCTAGTTTTGTTTAAAAATGCATGAAGCTCTTTGATAATACAGCACGGTTGGGAGACTGCCAGGAATTGCGATCTAGCCACAAGAACAAAGCCAAAGTATTTTATGTCATGAAATGAAATAAAAATTTTAAAAGGATAATTTCAGCAACTTTACGGCTATTTTCCAAGAGATCACTTACAACCACAGATCTGCAGCTGTGACCAGGAATTACCCGGGTTCCCCCGACATGGGATGAGAAGACAAAGGAGATCTCCAAGTTCACACAAATCCAAATAGCCAAGAATAATTTAAGAGGAACTTAAAATGCTATAAAAGATTAGCAATCTGCCTTTAAAAGGAGCATGGCTTATGAGTTTGTAGTCTTAAAAAATAATCAGCAGAGCTGAAAAAATAAAATATGTTGTCATATTCTCTAAGTGTCATGTGAAAATTCTGCAGGTACCTCAAATGCAAGATGTCCACATAAAGCCTCTGACTCCCTCCCAAGCAGGCCCTGGAGGTGTTGGTTAGTTCCAGCCTCACCTGCTCAGATAGCCAAGATAGAAGCCTCATGTTGTCTTGAATTCCTGTCTTCTTCTTCCCCTGCCTTACATCCAAATGGTACATATGACATTTCTTCCAAGGAGCTTTCCCAATCCCTGGTGAAGGTTCATTGTTCCTTCTGTTAGGGTGGAAAGCCTAGTAGGTGCTCACGGCACCAGTGGAGAAAGATTTCTCAGGCAGAAATTAAGATATAACAGTAAACATTTTATTTTATACTTTTAGGGGAGACAGAGAGAGAAAGAGGGAGAGGAAGGGAGGAAAGAGAGGAAGAGCAAAGAGACAGTGGCATGCCAAATAAAGAGAACCAGAGAGGCCAAGTGGCTTGCTGCTTTCATGGGGTCAAAGAGAAAAATAGTAATTGTTGTGGAGTAATTAGCAGGTAGCTGGGAGACATCAGGTTTTCAGTCTTTCTTGTTTCTTCTGTTCCTGGAGACTTGGTTATCTCTGAGATGTAGTCAGGCCTATCACAGGGGATGTGATTTTGCTCCTGAGATATATATCATTTGGGGCAGGAAATGAAGGCCTGGAGTTGTCTGTTCAGAAGCTGTCTGTCCAGGAGCTTCTCAGGAACTCCTTGAGGCTACAGAAACAGATTCTAAAAGCTGTGAGCTGGTGAAATGTAAAGAGAAAGATTTACATTTCCTTTGGCTCTTTTCAGATGTTTGTGAAAACAGAGTCCCTGCAGGGAGCCTGCTAGTTTGGGAGAGAAACAGCGAAGAGTAAGAGGAGCTCAAGACTGATCTTTAGCTGTTATTAGAAAATTATGGGATTAGATAGTTTTCTGTTATTTCAGCAAGACTGTCCTTGTACCTTCAACTGTGCTTCTAAAAGGGAGATGCTTTTCTGTGACTGAGTTTATCATGGCTACTTTGTATTTCTTGGTCCATGTACACCTCTGGTGCATAGTAGGTGCTTCCAATGATTTCCTGAGTTGACGTTAAACCCAGGAAGGCCCATCACCCACAGGATGCAGTGTCTATAGCAGAAATGAGCCTGGCTGCTGTTTTATCATTGTTGCTCTTTAATCCTTGCAGAGTCCATTGCTATAATTTTTCTGATGACTCTACTCAGGCCCAGGATTCTTGGGGCTTTCGCAGCTGTTGGTAACTGCTTACAAAATGCTAGGCTGTATCCCCAGGCTTCAATTAGTCTCTGTAAATTAATAGGCCACTATGATCACTTTTTATTACCAAATCAAAGAGCCACCTCTGTCCGACACAAGGCATATTGTACCCTTTGGGGAAAGTATTTCTGAAAGCCATTCTCATGCATCTGTAAGTGGCAAAATGAAAATGTATATTGCTTTTTAAAGGAGATTTCTTCTTTTGAGTCTTTTTGCAAAAGTAGCTTTCACATTATTTCACAAAGTGCATTTCAAGCACTGTTGTGCTCCACACACCGAAGTCACGTCCCTTGAGACAGTTTGAAAATAATTTGCTGAAGCTAGGAGGCTATAGCTGTTACCTCTCAAGAAAACGTAATAACTCAGTGATCAGAACCAAATAGTCAGGTGACCGGTAAGCCGATCCTGCAGTCATGGCAATGGAAAAGCTGAACAGACTGGTGGCCGTGAAACATACACGCCCCAGTTCCTGTAGTTCCTGAGGGACAGGGGCTTGATCCTAGTCACCACGTAATTCCAGAATGTTACCCACAAAAGGCCCTTGAGGCAGGTTAATGTTTTTGAGATGTGCACAAATCCCCCTTCAAAGAGAGGCTGCTCTGTGCTCGTTTCCTTGGGGATGGACATGAGCAGTCAGTGGCAACAGAGGGGCGTCCTGGCCTTGGACACAGACAAAACATGTGAGAGGAATGGCAAGAATGAGAATAGGTGTCCATTGCCCCAAGACCTGAAAGGAAGCTCCAGGTCTGAGAGGCACTGAAAGGCCAAGAGGCTGGCAGGAGGGAGAGGGGGCAGTCTGGGAGGACTCTGCTCATGGTAGCACGTGGCCACAGGTGGCCAAGTACACCTTCAGTTAGCAGGTTCCGGGACCAGCTTGCCCATGTGGACAGCTCTCTCATTCCTAGTGGAGAAGGTGGGATCTCTCCTCTTCACTCCTCCAGAAGCCGGGAGAAGAGGCGTGGAGGATGTGAGGGGGTCCACACAGGGTGATGAGACAGGGCCGGGCAAGGTCTGGTGGCCAAACAGGTGCTACAGGCAAACATGAGGTCTGGGGGCTGCAACATGATTTTCAAAGTGTGGTCCTCAGACCAGCGGCAGGAGTATCACTGGGACCTGGAAACTCACATTCTCAGCCCCCACCCCAGCTGGACTGAGAACCAGCTAAGACCGAGTTTAAAAGTTTTGGGGGTGGGTCCAGCAAACTGTATTTTAACAAACCCAGTGATCCTGCCACACACTTAAATGTGAGAACTGCTGGGTGGGAGGATCCCTGGTGTGTCCCTGGTGTGAGCCGGGGCTGGGGCTGGGAGCCCTAATTCCTGGGCCGGGTGGTAGCTGTGTTCACCCAGGTGAGGCTGGGAGGGCCACCGGCCATGCTGACCAAGGCCCAGCACAGAGCAAGCCCTGCACAGGCCCACCTGCCAGCACCAGTCTCCCGGCTTCTCTCAGTAGCCACAGCAGAGCCTCCCTCTTTCTCTCGTGTGCCCACGGCCCTTGGGGTTTCTGCCACCTCCCCCTCCCACCTCTCCACTCCCTTTCTCATTTCTCATCACCTCCTTACTTCCTCTTTATGCTCAGACAGGCCACAAAGCTAGCCCTTCTTTCCTCACCATGGACTCTTCACACCCTTCCAGAAATATTTGTGGTCCATTGTCCCTTAGGGAGTGACACCCCCGACGTGAACAGCCAGGAGTACTGCACTGGTCCTACTGGGCCCACAGCCACCCCACGCTCTCTATCAAACTCCCTTTGAATGACCCCAGCTGAGTGCCTTGCTCTTCTCTGCAGGGACCCTGACACAAGGCCATTTGAATAGTTGTCTAGCATTCTTTCAATGCAATAAAAAAAGGTTGCAAAAAAAGTTGGTGGGGAAGGAGTTTAAAAATAAGTGACTTATAAGTTACTAATAAGTTAAAATGAGTTTAAGTAGTTTGCAAACGAATCTACCCCTAAACTCATTGGACAAAGGTCTCTCAACAGCACCCCCAAAAGTGAAAGCAAGCCATAAATAAATAAATAAATGCCAAGGGTATTTATGGTCATTTAGACCTGCAGAAAAGGGGACTCAGAATCTGCCACCTAAGGCCTGAAGCCTCCACTTGTCCATTATCTGACCCTTGCTGTTTACTTTGGCAGAGGTGGGATAATGGCGCTCACCCCAGAACACAGGTGCTCCCTGCCTCACGAAGTGAAGACAGATACAGTGTCCACAGAGATGCCAACTTTCAGCTTTCAGGGACCACCCAAGCATTTTATTCCCACTTGTGGGCCCTTTTATCCCCGGGAGAGTAAAAGAGGAGGAAAGGACAGGAAACATTGGGGGCTCAGCTGGGCTTTGTTCACAGCACCCTCTCTGTCCCACCTGCCCTCCCAGGGAGATACGCAGAATGGGAGACAGCACCTCCTTGCCCTCCTAGGGAGGCAGATGTTCTCCAAACCACAGACAGATCCCCCCCCCCGCACCTCCGCGCAGGCACGCAGGCCTTTCAGTGCTGAGACGTCATTTCCGCATCCATAGGAGGCAGGATTCCCTCGGGCAGGGGTCCCAGACCTCCAGGTCGCTCTGTCCAGCTGTCTGGTTTTATCATAAACAAGGAGGGGGCAGTAGGGACAGGAAAAGGGTGTTGAAATGTTCTCTCGTTTGAGGCGCTGTGATTTAACCCTTTATCCCCCTCTCGTGTTTCTGAAATGCTTCTTACAATGCCGATGTTTCTGCGTCATTATCTGCACAGATCCCGACTAGAAGCCCTATCTGTAGGGACAGATGTTTTCAAGGAGTATGGCCTCAGAGAAGGCAAGGAGACGGGGACAGGCAGAATTTTTCATTTAAAGAAGCCGTCTTCGTTCCGACAGCACTATCGGTGCAATTCTGAGCACAGAAGTCAAGAATGTTAATTTCGTGGGGGGGCAACCAAGGAGAAGACCAAGCAACCGCTGATACTCCGTTCAGGCTATCTGGACACCAGGGCTGAGGCCTGAATCAGGGACGTTCCTCACCAGTCACTAGGTATTTAGTAAACACCCACCGCGTGCCAGGCCCTGCGTGGTAGGTAAGACGCGGGTCCGAGACTCAGGGCCTGACGTGGGGGTCCAGATAAGTGAAGAAGCAACCTCGGAGGGTAACCCCCACTGTGCGACAGCCCCAGGCAGGGTGGTGGGGAGACAGGTAAGCAAGAGGAATGAGAAGCAGGTGGAGACAGGGCAGGGACACACACAGGGTGCCATGAAGCCGCAGGGGGCGGGGCTTTGAGAAAGTGGTGTTTCTCTAAGACTAAAACCGCTTGGGGCTCACTCAGCCTTCTGGCCCCACGAAAACTGATTAAATTGCTCCCTCGTTTCCCTCCCCTCAGAGGTTTGGTCTCTGCCTGCTCAGCTTCTCCTACTCTGCTCTCCTCGCCTTAAAAGACAGAACCGCCATTGCCTCCTGGTTCCTGAGCTCTCTGTGCCGCCGCGGGGAGGAAGGTCCGGATGGTGCGACCGAGAGACGAGTGCAAACGGAGCATTCTGGGGCTCTCCTTTGTGAACGATCAGCTGAGTGACAGAAGTACCAAAAAACACAGAAGAAAAGCTGCGTAGATCTGCACAGTGGAGAGAGCGTGTGCGAGGCGGAGGGACACGGGGACAAGCCGCCCTGCGGGCTGTTGGGGACACTGGTGGAATCGTGGTCTCACAGAGAGAACCCCAGAGCAGCTTCAGGGCAGGAGAGAGTCGGAGATGGGAGAGGCATGTGTGTGGGTCAGTGCCTTTCAAGGTATCATGGGATTGTGTCTCCGAGATCCTTCAGGACACCTGCATCGTTTAAATCATTTCCACAATAACATTAAGTTATTTTCTGCCTTTTTCACTCGTTCCCTCTCGAGTGTACGCTGAAGTGTACCAAAAACCACACGGTGTGTGATACTGCTGCTGGCTGAATACAGAAGCAGCTCTGAGAACCCAGCTGGCTTCTATTAAGCCAGACATTAAAGAGATTTGCAAAAATGTAAAACAATTCAACTCTTCCTGTGAACGCTTTTTAAAATACAGCTTTTTCATAACAAATGTGTTACTTATCTTAACCAATGGATTTATTATTGTTTTTAAAGGGAATCAATACACAAAGATGATTTTTCTAATTCTCATTTCTAATTTCTAACAGAGTAAGTAGCAATAGATAGAATGCACATATAAAAAAGCTCTTGAGTTCCTCAGTAATTTTCAAAAGTGAGACCAAAAAGTTTGAGAAGTTAGGTTATAAAACTAGGCCTCTTTTCATGCTCTTTGAGGTATCCACATAAAAACTTGGGCATGTGGGCTCTTCATTCTTTGGGATCAGCCATAGGAACTCAAAAGGGGGAAAGAAAGAAATGTCATATATTATTATTATTATTATTTTTATTAGAACACTGATTAAAAAAAGACTTAGTATGCATATTCAGGATCATCTAGAAAACAAAGTATTGCTAAAGGTTTCAATGACTGCATTTTTGTATGTTACCGGACCCTGCTGTTGCTGGCACAGTGGTTACTGGTAGATGCAGCACTTAACTTTTAACAAAGCGTTTCTCAAACTAGGAGTCCAGGGATATATTCTTGGGTTCACAGATTTGGGAAACACAACTATATACTAAATGAATGCCTTCAAAATTTATATGAATGATAAACCACAGCTGTCCCTTGAAGATGAATTGTGACCTAAATACGAATAAATGTGGCCACTGTATCCGAATACGGATGTGCTGTGGCATGTGCTGTGTGAGGGTTGGCCAGCCTGCTCCAGGCCCTCTCGCACTCTGGAGTGGTCCCTGAAGCAAACGTAGGGTAAATGACTCTTGTGTGGCCAGTGTGATGATTTAATTAAAAGAAAACGGTGTGAGGAAGAGTGTGCCCAGAGCAAGAACCCTAGAGTGTGAGATCTCCAAGGTCCTTTTCAGCTGTATAATTCTGAAATAGCCTCAAAAGGTCTGAAATCATATCATGCTACAGAGGCCTATGATGGCACTATGGACTGAATGTATCCCCCCCAAATTCATGGGGGGAGTTGGTGAGCATCATGGGGTTAGTGTTTTTAGAAGAGGAAGAGAGCAGAGCTCACACTCTCTCCGCCATGTAGAACACAGTGAGAAGGTGGCCATCCACAAGCCAGGAAGAGAGCCCTTAACCAGGAACCTAACCAACTGGCATCTTAATCTTGGACTTCCAGCCTCCAGAACTATGACAAAGAAATTCTTTTTTTTTTTTTTTCATTTTTTATTTAAATGGATTTAGAGGATACAAGTGGTTTTCTGTTACATGGATGAACTGCATAGTGGAAAAGTCTAGGCTCTTAATTTACCCATCATTTGAAGAGTGTACATTGTACACAATTGGTAATTTTTACTATCATACGCCCCTCGCATCTTCCCTCTCTGAGTCCTGGATGTGCACTAAGTCACTCTGTATGATGATGCATACCCATTGCTCAGCTCCCACTTGTAAGCAAGAACATGTGGTATTTGGGTTTTTGTTCCTGGATTACTTTCCTTAGAATAATGGTCTCCAGTTCCATCTAAGTGGCTGCAAAAGACATTATTTCATTCTTTTAATGGCTGAGTAGTACTCCACAGTGTGTGTGTATGTGTGTGCATATACCACATGAGAAATAAATTCTTGTTTAAACCATCCAGTGTATGGTATTTTGTTATAGCATCCTGAGCAGACTAAGACAGGTAGCAACCTAAGCAGCCCCATTTTGGTGTCAGTGGTATTAAATCAGATAGGTATTCATTTTCGACAAAACTTTGCAGCCGTTTGCTAGTGATCACTAGTGATTCTAGCTGGTTGCCTTACTCAGAATCTTCACAGAAAACTTATGAAGACTTGGCACAACTCTGCCCAGCACAGTGGTAGCTGTCATTTAATAACAGGTCACCTAGAAAGGACAAGGGCTGGGAGTCAAGGGGCCTGGGGTCAGACTTCTGCTCTGCTACTAAGTAGCTGCCTACTCTAGAAGGTTCTTTCTCCCTTGGGTCCCAGGCACTCTTACCAAGGGCAGAGCTCAGGAGCAGCCCTCACTGCAGGGAGTGAGGGGCACTGTCTGTGAAGAATTTTAAAGTGATAATAAAACCAACTAAAAGTCGGTCAGCTTTTTATTATCACTGTGCTTTGACAATTCTAAAAAAAGTCAGTGATAAAATACTCCCCTCCCCCAAAATCTTTTTTGGTTTAAGTTCTAAACAATGGCTGTAGTTAGTGTAGATTTTTAATATATCTATGTGAAAGTAGCATATTTGTATTATAACACTTATCCATTGTACTAGTTTTCTATGGTCCCATAACAAGTTGCCACAAACTTAGTGGCTTAAAATAACACCCATGTGTGTTAGCTCCTAGGTCTGTAAGTCAGAAGTGCAGCCCAGTGTGGGCTTCCCAGCCGGTACTCTGCTCTGGACACAGGGCTGAAGTTGAGTTGTCAGCCAGGCTGAGTCCTCACCTGCAGGTTCTGGGGGAAAATCCACTTCCTGGCTCATTCTCATTGTTGGCAGAATCCAGATCCATGTTGTCATGGCAGGACCGAGGTTCCCGTTTCCTTGCTGGCTGTCCGCCTGGGGCCACCCACATTCCTTGACACATGACCCCTCTGTCCTTGAGCCAGCCACTCCTGTCCAATCATTCTCATCCTTCCGGCTCTTATTAATATTTCCCACGTCTCTGACCTCTACGCCCAGATTGAAAGGGCTCGTGGGATTTGACCAAGCCCACTGGATAATCTCCCTTAAAAGGTCAACTGATTTGGGGCCTTAATTACATCTGCATTAATTTACCTCACAGCAGTCCCTCCATTAATGTTTGTTGGGTAACAAGAGAAGATACATGTAGACCAGGAGCTGGATATCCAGAGGCTGTCTTAGAATTCTGCCCACCACAATTCCTAATAAGTTGTGTACGCTGCACGGCAGTTAATTCAGAGAACTCTCAGTTGTACAGTTGGCCCTCCGATGAGTGTGGACCCAGCTACACCCATTCCTTTTGAGAGTCGGTTTGCTTTATGTTCCTTGTAAGTAAGTTCACTTCGAGTTCGTCTCTCATTCTCTGTGGAACTACATATTCATGCATTTAAACAGAAGATTTGGAATGAACATTGATTGGAAAAATGAATAAATGGAATCTGAGTTACTTCAATTCTGGCGTGCTATAGGATCACTTGGAATTTTTATTTATGCTAAAAATTTAAAACAGTGAAACTGAAGGCAAACTGAAACTATAATCTCTGTTATGTGCCAATTCTTCATATATGAAATGCATTATTAACTTTGAGAAACATGTGAAAATGTGAATATTTAAAATTGAAATGTATTTTTTTCTGTTTATCTTGCTTTTTATTCAATTGCTATTAAACTATAACATTGTTCATTACCACGACAGGCCAATTTTTAGGTATACAGTTTTATAAAGGTATA
Source organism: Lepilemur ruficaudatus (assembly GCA_963574885.1). Taxonomy (NCBI): domain Eukaryota; kingdom Metazoa; phylum Chordata; class Mammalia; order Primates; family Lepilemuridae; genus Lepilemur; species Lepilemur ruficaudatus. Next base: position 19,119 of record CAUYRT010046423.1, on the reverse strand, counting down.
CCTGTTTATAAAAAAGTACATTAATGGTAATGAAAAAGCACAAATCTATTGCTTGTTTCCTTTGTTGTACTGGGTATTTATTTTACATTTTATGTCTTACTGTCACGATCATATATACAAAGTTCAATAAAAGGAAACATCTATGCATTTGTCTGGCCATTATTATTTGTTATTGCTTTTCAGGATTTTTACTAAAAACATTGTGTTGTAAATGGGGTGTGTGTGACAAAAAGGAATCCACTCTGAGTGTCAAATACACTGGGCACCCGTTGCAGACGCTTAGACAGGCTTCAAATAATGTTAGCAAAAGCTAACAATTGCCGCTTCCTGCTACACTAAGGGGACTGTGGTGAGTGCCTTGTTGTACATTGTCTCATCTAATCCCCACAGACACTCCATTTTGCAGATGAGGAAACAACCCAGAGAGTCTCACACTTGTAAGTGGAGAAACTGAGACTCAAACCCACACACACTGAGACCGTTAGCCACATCACTGCCTGGTGTCTCTTAGAAGCCCCAGGGTGGGTGGTGTCAGGATTCCAGGACGCAGCGTCTTTGCTGAAGACAATGTGATTAGCCGCTTTGCTCCTGAGCTCGGGCTCATCAGACAGACGCTGTTTCCCCTCTGGTTCCCCCTCGATGCCTTCTTCCGGCCGCATCAGCATCCCTGAGGCGCTGGGGTAGTAAACGAGGCAAGACTTGAGTTGGGTGTTTTTGAACATGCCTGCCCGCATGTCACCATGGGACATTGGGACTGTGTGCAGTTGAAATGTGTAACCCCAGCACCTCCGAGGGTCCTTGGTGCGTCATGCCAGCTTCAGAAATGTTTGTGGCACTTACCTGGCTGAATAAAAATTATTGGCTTAAGAGAGTGTTGGGGAATTCTCCGGGAATTTTCTTTAATAATATGACTGACCTCCCGTGAACGATGATTGATTCCTTCCTCTGGCAGGAAGTAGTGGTTGGTTTCCTCAGCCAGAGACATTTTTTTTGTCCTCCTGCAACCGTGGGTGGATTAAAATGGAAGAAGCGAGCCGAGCTGAGTCAGGAAGGGCAGCCAAGGGCAGCACGGCTGACAAGTCCAAACACATTGTCAGTAAGAGGAGAGTCTGGTAGTCGCTAAACCCATCCACAAATATTCCAGTTCTTCTCTCCTTCTGGTACATGGGAGGACTATACTTCTCTGCACCCATCAACATGAGTCGTGTTCCATGTGACTTGCTTTGGCCATGAGATGTGAGCAGAAGCTTTGGGGACTTGGGCGCAATTTGCCACGTTGCCTCCTCTTCATGCCACAGTGATCGTGGAATTGGGTGTGGAGAAGAAACCCTCCATCAACCTGGGCTCCTAAACGTTTGCAGAAATTCCCTGCCAACCCATACTGGACACGCAGCACCAGCAAGAAATAAACTTTTATGTATTGAGTCACTAAGACTTGCTGGTTACAATAGCAGCACCGAGTCTCCCCTGACTAGCACAGAAGCAGCAATGAGGGGGCGGAGGAGGACATCAAGGGACTGAAGAGTTAAGGAAAAGAGAAACAGTAAATGTGGATGGAGATGTTGGCTGGGAAGGATGTCTGGGGTGGACACTGAAGCTGGGGCCATTGCCTGGGGCTGGGCTCTACACACTCTGAGGCTCCGGGATGGAGGAGGTACCGCAGGCCATGGAGATGTGCTAATGATGACTTTCAGACACGTGCGACTGTCAGTCACTGCTGACTAGGGAAAGGAGGCAAGAAAAGGGTCAGGGAGAATGTGTGTCATGCACCAAGCAGTGTGACCCTGGAACGTTCTAAAACTCAAGAATAAATGAGTTGGGATATCAATAAAGAAAGCAGACCGCAGACTCCCTGGCTGGGCAGTAGCGCTGGGCTGACTGTGAGCTGTCATTTCATCCCTTGTGCCCAGTGGCTAATGCACTGACTCCGTAGCCACCCCTACAAGAGAGGATTTCTTGTAGAACACTGGTTGCTATTCATACATTCATTCTGCAAATATTTGAGGTCCTAGGCACTGGTCCCACCACAGTTGAGTAGATGGGTGTCATGGGCATTATGGTCTGCACATAGCCAGATAATTAACAGCAGTTTTCAATATGGATTGTTAAATACTCTGACAGAGGTAAGTATGGGTTGAAGGGCACATAAACTCTACAAAGAACGAGGCTGCTAGTAACTGAATCAGGAATTAAGAACCTCCTTCTGCACAGCAAACGCCCCCCACAATTACAGATAAATGCAACCCTTCCTTGTCCGGGCCAGAGAGCGCAGGAAAATACAGAGTTGCCAAGGATCTGAATGCAGTGCAAAAAGTTCTGAAGTCAAAGGTCTTGAATAGAACATTCATGAGGTGAAGCTTTATGATTCATAGTCTTGGGTTCACCCTGTGGTCAAACCAAAGAAGAAAACCAACAAAGAAAAGAAAAAAATCTGAAGGAAACCAGGTGTCTGGAATGAATTAACGAACTCTTTTTTCTTCTTTTTTAAATTATGAGGACTACCAGAAACTCGAGGGACCTGAGAATATTAGGGAATTAGAAAATCACAATGACGGTGGGGCTGGGAGCCCATCTGTAGTTAACTCTTACCATTCCAGAGAATCCCACGATGTCATCCCTCTCCCAGCCCTCCACTGACCACATCTTCTTATCCTTTAAGGCCCAGTTTAAAATCCGTCTTCTGGAATTCTACCAAGCGTACTCTAAGCAGTGGTTACCTGTCAGGAATGGAAGTTCACAGAGGAATGAGAGGACTATTCACTTGTTTTTTTCAATTTTTATAAGCCTGCATTTATTTATTTAGATAAAACCAAAATGAAGCCCATGAGGAAAAAGAAAATTCCATCTCCTCTGTGGAAGCTTCTTTGATTCTCTGTTGCAGAGGGAGGGGCCTCATGCCTCTCGAGCCTTACTGTTGTCTACCACTAATTTAGTGTTCACAGCTGAGTCCTTTCCTGTCTTCAGACTCAGCCTCAGCGGGAGTCAGCTGTAAAATGAGCACAGCCTTGCTCATCTACTGGTAGTTGGTGAATGAACAAAAGCCACAGGCTTACGGGGGTTGTGGGGAGTTTTCTGTGCTAGAAAGTCATGCCTTTCACTGCGTCCCCAACTTCGTGCAGTGTAGGAAGTAGACGTAACACCGTTTTCCCTTCCCTGCTGGTTCCCACACACCCACGTCAGGAAGAGGCCGCTGATCTTCTCCCCAGGAAATGTGAACTAAGAGTCCTCAGGGGCTGCTGAGAGTTGGGGAATCCTCGACTCTTTCTCTGGTGTAGAAACAGGACTCTGAACCTTCGTGTCCTGAAAGCCTGAAAACAGCTTCTCTGCCTCACCACAGGGCATCTTCCCCACGAGGATCCACTAGATTTTTCCCACGTGGCTCCACTAGATGGCCTGCAATGAACACTGTGACTTTGAGGAGGCCTATGTTGGAAAAGGAAATACTTCCTTGATTATCTGTTCATTTGTTTGCTTTCTCACTCACCATATGTCCTCATAAATCCCTTCAAGTATAATTGATATTAAAAACAAATAACTTGCACATTCGAGAGCAGGAAAAGGGCTATGTCAGAGTGGAAGCTGTGAGTCTTCAAGCAGAGATTACTGATTGTTGGCAAAACAATAATTAATTTCTGAGTGTTGGCATTTTGTTAATTATGACAGAAACAACTCGGCATAGAAAGAAATGAATAAATAATTCCAAGGGTCTACTATGTATCTATTGGGGAACTATTTCAAATAGAGAGGAATGACAGGTCCTAGTATTGGCGGGTGAGGGATAGAGCAGGCTCCTTTGCACATTACTGATACCCTGCACGTGGCTGTGGCTTTTGCAAAGCAATAAAGCCTTAGTGACGAGAGCTGGGAGATAACTCACACTTTTTAACCAGGAAACTTTGAAGGAAAAATCCGAAAGTTAAAAAAAAGCAATCAGTATAAAAACGTTCAGATTGCTGCTATTTGTACTAATGAAAACTTAGAAACAACTACTTGAGGAACTAACAATAGGGGAATAATGACTCAGTTAAAAATGATGGAAAGTGTGAGCTCTGCCTGTACCTGTGCTTCTCAAGCCGTGTTAAGTGAATGTTTTCTCCAGTTGTAGACTAATTTTCTAGTTTCGAGAGCAAGCTTAAGAGCAGGTTATTTTTCTCTGAGTAAGCCCTCACACAGACAACAAAGTGTCTGTAAACTCAACAGCTGCCTTCCATGGAGACCCAGGGAGGGAGTGGACAGTCGTTAGACCAGGGAGAATACAGTGCAGATTTATGGGAAGGGAGCTTGGGCTGTTATAACAAAATGCCATAGACTGGATGGCTTGAACAACAAAAATCTATTAATACTTCTCATAGTCCTGGAGGCTGAAAGACTAAGATCAAGGTTCTGGCTGATTCGGGTTCCTGGTGAGGGCCCACCTCCTGGCTTGCAGACAGCTACCTTCTCACTGTGTCCTCACATGGTGTGTGGGTGTGTGGCGGGGAGGGGTCTGGTCTCTCTTCCTCTTTTTGTAAGGATACTGATGCCACCCTCATGACCTCATCCAAACCTAATTACCTCTCAAAGGCCCCACCTCCTAATACCATTCCATTGAACGTTTTAACATGTAAATTTAGGGGTGAGGAGGACATAACCTTCCGTTCACCACAGGGGACAATTCCATGAACAGATGTTAGATACTGCACAAAAATAACCCAGGCCATGGAGGCCTGAGAGCTGCTTCCCCTGTAGGACTAACTGGGTGCAGCGTGGCTGGGCACTCAGGGGCTGGTCCACACAAGCACAAATAAACCACCCTCTGCTCAGATTGTATCACTAATAGTCAATTTTAAGACTTTAATTCAGACCTAGCATTTAAATCTAAATCAAACTACCAGGGACTTCAAAAAGTTCATGGAAAAATGGCATTAAAAAGTAAAAACGAAAAAGCTAAACTTTATTTCCCAACGTAAACTCCATCAAGTTCAAGACACTTTTTAAAGCAACGATATCACCCATTTAGGCCATCCCTAAAGAACAGAGGACCCTGGGAATTTAATCATGTCCATGCTATCTGTTTTCCATTATTAACTGAGGAAAAATGGGTGCTCTTTAAAGATTTTTTAAGATCAGGAAGCAAAACGAAGTCAGAAGAAACAAAGTCAAGACTATGAGGTGGACGCCTAATGATTTCCCATCCAGACTCTCAAAAAATAGCCCTTGTTTGATAAGACAAATGAGCAGCATTATCATGGTGGAGAGGGACTCTCTGGTGAAGCTTTCCTGGGCATTTTTCTGCTAAAGCTTTGGCTAACTTTCTCAAAACACACTCTCATAATTAAGCAGAAGATTTCCTCAAATTCAGAGATAGCTTTCATGATCATATATTAAAAATGTGTATTGAACATGTACTACATTCTGGACTCTGTGGTAGGTCCTGGGGTCACATCATTGAACAAGACAGACATCTGTATACATCTTCATCACGCATAATCTAGTGGAGAAGTCACCAGTACTTATACAATTAATTCTATCATGATAAGTGCTACAAAGGAGAATGCAACTGCTACGAGATTGAACATTGTCTTGGTCCACTTAGCATTGCTGTAACAAAATACCTGAGGCTGGGTGATTTATAAGAAAAGGGATTTATTTGGCTCACAAATCTGGTGGCTGGAGAGTCCAAAGGCATGGCACTGGCATCTGCTTCTGGTGAGGGACTTGTGCGGTGTCACAACACGGCAAAGCAGAAGAAGGGAAAGAGGGCGCATGCAGAGAGACAAAGCAAGAGAGGGACCTTGCTTTATAACAACCCACTCTCACAGGAACTAATCCATTCCCTGGAGAACTAACCCAGTCTCTCTAGAAAGGCATTAATTCATCTTAATGACCTCTTAAAGGGACTGTCTCCCGACACCATTACATTGGCAACTGCATTTCCATGTGAGTTTTGGCGTAGTCTCTTAGATCACAGCAAACATCAAGGGGTCCTATCCAAATGGGAATGTAGTGTGGGAGTAGGGAATCACATGACTTTTTTAAGTAAGTGGTTTAAATGGAGGCCTTAAATGGAGGGATAAACAGAGGTTATCTGATTATGGTGGAAAAGAAGGAAGGATACCGGGGGAAGAGGAAGCAGCAAGTGTAAAGGCCCAGGGCCAGGGAGTGGAGGAATGCCCAGATGGCTGGAACGGCAAGAGCAAAAGCTGGAGTGGGAGGGGCTGGATTATTCTGTGCCTCCGAGGCCAAGTTAAGGATTTTGCTCTATCCAAGAAGCAACGGAAACCACTGGAGTGCCTGAAACAGGGAGTGACACTGGGAAGCAAGAATGAATTTGGGGCATGCAGAGAGGAAGCAAAAGACAATGGGGGCCTGGGCTGGGGTGCTGGTAGTGGAGATGGAGAGAAAGTGATGGACTTTCTGTTTTGAATATAGAATCAATAGGACTTAGTAGAGGCTGGGACGCGGGAAGTGAAGAAGAAGGCATCAATGATGACTCTCAGTGTTCAACTTGAGTGACTTCCCAGGAGGGCTTTGGAGGAGGAGCAAGTTTGGAGGAGAAATGAGTTCAGTTTTAAGCATATGGAATCAGAGTTTTTTCCAAGATTTCCAAGAATGACTTTGGACATACAGGAGCTGCAGGTATACATTTGGGAACCAAGCGAATAGGATCAGCCAAGGAGAGAGTGTACAATGGGAGAAGCAGAAAGCCTAGGACTCAGCCCTGAAGAATGCCAGGATTTATAGGTTCAGTAGGGGAGAATGAGGCAGCAAAGGAAGCTGAGAAGTGGTCATTGAACTAGGAGAGCAACTAGGAGAATAGGATGCTTGCTGCAGCTGATGGAAGAGAGTGTTTTAGTTAGAAAGGTGGTGGTCAACACTGTTGAAAGTTGCTGCCATGTTGAGAAAAAGATTGAGATGTCTCTGTGGTTTTTAGCAATTTCTGTGTCCTTCCTTGGCCAAAGCAGATTTTCTGGAGCCATGAGGCAGAAGACAGTACGTAGTGGGTTGAGAAATAATTGGAAGGTGAGAAAGTTTGACCACGATGGGAAGAAGAGGTAGGGCGTGGAGCTGCAGACAATGTGAGATTGAAGGAAGGCCACTAAAGATGAAAGAGACTTGACTGGGTTTCCAGTGCCGATTAGAAGGATCTATTGTTTGACAGGAGGAGATTCAAGATAGCTATACTGGGAAGGCCAAAGAGTTTGGGTGCAGGGCCCAGGAGGAAAGCCAGCATGAGCTTCCGGCTTGTCAAAGGAGACAAGGGGCAGAAGAAGATGGCCAAATCAGGAGTGGAAGGCCAACTGGACATTCTGTTCTGGGGTGGGGAGGTGGGTGTTGTTGACTGTTAGCCTCTCAGTGGGGTGACAGGGCTGGACATGAGTGCCTTCAGGTCTCTCCTCTTGGGCCATCTGATTCCCCTGAGGAGAAGATTCCAGCATCTTGCATGAGGGTGGAGACTGCCTGCCTGCGTCCTGGGAGCTGAATGAGAGAAGAGGCCACCCACCTCAGCTTCCTGTGGGCATAACGCATTTCTTTCTCTCTTGCTTTTAGAATCCTTTCTTTTGGTTGTACCTGATGTTCTCAGTCCTGAGACTCTCCATTTTCTCTCTCCAGAGACTGACTCTCCAGTCTTTTGATGGGGTTGGGAAAGGCAGCAGTAGAGTGGTGGGGGAAACTGCAGATCCCACTGCTTCTTCAACACGTTTCATGTCCTCTCTTCCACCCCCACGTTCAGAGGTGCCTGGGGCAGCCATTTCCTGAGCCGTTGAGGGGGCTGCAGTGGAAACTGCACTGAAGCTCAGCTTTCTGTACCATCGTGTTTGGCTTCCATCTGTTTTCCAGTTTGCAAAACCTCACTGTTCTCTCTCGTCCTCTCCTGTTCTCTCTTTACTATGGTTTAGTAGGATTCAGGAGAGATCAGAATTAGATGCACGTGTTCGATCCACCGTCTTTATCCAGAAGTCAGCTCCAGAGCCTGTCAATTGCGAAAGCACATTTTCATTTTTGTAAGAAAGGAAAAGGCCCCAGAGTGTCTTGTCCCCTCTGCTGCTGTGTTGATACCAACACCCCAAACCAAACCTGCCCACCCAGCTGCATCAAACCAAACCAACTGAAACAATGAGCACACACAGATGGAAAATACAGGGTCCGAGGCTCGGGCAATTCATGTTTGGATCATATGGACCCAAAGCCTTCAGACCGGCTGCATCAGCCACCAAAGACAAAGTGAGATAAATTTAGGAACATGTTCTCCATCTTCCTAGTATAGTGATTAATCAAATGCCCTTTAATTTAGGAGAAATAAATTCTTTTTTTCTAAAGCCTAAAAAGAAACTTTATTTTTAAAAAAATTAGCAGAAATCCAAATAAAAGAGAAAAAACAACTTACCATACATAATCCTATCTGCTCTACACATGGTTTGGTCTGGTTTGGTTTTCTCCAAGTCCTCAATCAGTTCTGATCCGTAGACATTCATAATTTTACAAAAAGAATCTATTTCTATGTCAACTGTTGTTGGTGTGTAAAAGTGGGCATTCCCCTAAATCCTTGCAGTGCCCAAGCCAGGCCTCTTTGGGAAGAGCATTAACTGTTTCAGGCCAAGAACGTGCAGAACAATGCTTTAATTGTCTAAGAAAAGGATAAATATATTATCCCTTCCTTCTAAGAAGCCCGTTGGTCAGGTGCTTTAGGAAACCAGGGAGGCAGACACTGCCTTGATGGTGATTTGTGGGCTGCAGAGAACCCTGGCCCCAAATCTTTCCATAGTGCCTGGATTCCTCCCAGGTAGAGTCTCTTTCTGGAAGGTAAAGACACTGTGTCTCACAAAAGTACAAATATGCAAGGTTAGAAAATGTCTTAGAGGCATCTGGCCAGCACCCCTCACTGGTGGTTGTCTGATCTCTGCTTGCACACTTATGTGGCTTTGAAACTCACTACTGGAAGGCTCCAGTGAAGTTCAGACACATCCTGGGAGTAGCTACAGTTGACCCTTAAAAAGTACAGGGGTTCAGGGCGCCAACCCCCTTTGTAATGGAAAGTCCATGTATAAATTTTTACTCCTGAAAACTTAACTTTTAATAACCTTACCAATAACTGTTGATTAATACATATTTCGTATGCTGCAAATATTACATAAGGTATTCTTACAATAAAGTAAGCTAAAGAAAAGAAAATTATAAGGAAGACAACATATATTTACTATCCATTAAGTGGAAGTGGATCATCATAAAGATCTTCATCCTTGTGATCCTCACGTTGAGTGGGCTGAGGAGGAGGGGGAGGAGGAGGAAGAAAAGGGGTCGGTTTTGCTAGCTCAGATGGGAGAAAATCTGACTGTAAGTGGACCCGTGCAATTCAAACCCATGTTATTCAAGGGTCAACTGTGATTCATTTGCCCTCAGCCTCCCATTTACATATCCATATGAATTAATTCTGATCAGGAAACATGGTCAGAAAAGGCCAGGCCAGGTTGGGCGCTGCAGTAGGGGTTTGGGGTACTCAGATGCAGCTTGAGTTCCAGGCTGAGCACCAGTAGTGAGCAGACAGGGACACAGAAGAAGCCTAGCCTGTGAGAGGGACCCCAGAAGGCCCTGCCTTCAGTCATCCCAAATTCCAGCTGCACATTCAAGTCCCATACTTGGCAAGAACGCACCATCTGCAGCTCCCCGCGACATTCTGCTTTCCAGTTATTCACACTTGCTGATCTGTCCCTATGCACAGCCGACCCCATTCCCTCATTCCCACCTCGCAGTCCCTGTGCCCCGAGGGCCCAGTAAAGACTCACAGCCTCCTGTGGTGGATGCTGTGGACTGTCTCCTGTCATTCATTCCAATCCCTCCTGTGGCTGCTGGAAAGCTACAAGCTACATTTCCCAGGTCTCCTTGCAAGCAGGGCTCTGACAATGACTCAGACTCCACCAAACAGGTAGACAAGTGCCAGGCTCTAACGTGGACTGAGTGAAGAGGCACTGGGGAGAGGGCAAGGCAGTCATTTTGCCAGGGTGGGAGGCTGCAGAAGCAGTGAGTTCTGTGGTCACCACTTTCTGACAGATGGCTTTCTGCAGGTGGCACCTCTGAGTGGGCTTCTGAGAATGGGAATTTTTCCTGAAAGCTCCCCCTAGAGTCAACTGCCCCAGCTCTGACAGTGATTTTGTAAACCACCTAATTGTAATGAATCCCATAAACTAGCTGGCCAGAGTGGTTTCTACTGTTTGCAAGAAAACCCCTTTTTAATGTACTGTCAGATGATGGCTGATATTGAGTATGTATATTAATATTTAATATTATCCATTTTATTGGTGTCCTATGACATCCCAGTCACACATGATACATGTATACCTATACACACAAATACAGATATATAGAACCATCCCTTGGTGTCCATGGGGGTTGGTTCTAGAACCCTTCCCATGACAAACCCGCAGATGCACAACTTCTGGTATAAAATGGCATAGTGTTTGCATATGACCTATGCACATAATCCAGTACACTTTAATCATCTCTAGATTATTATAATACCTAATACAATGTAAATGCTAAGTAAATAGTTGTTAGGCTGTATTGTTTAGGGAACGACGACAAGGAAAAAAGTCTGTACATGTTCAGGACAGATGCAATTTTTTTCAAATATTTTTGATCTGCCGTTGTTTGAATCCATGCGTGTGTCACCCACAGACATAGTGGGTCAACTATATATGTCTGTGTGTGTATGGTCTTGTCTAATATCAGAACAACCTAAAATGGAGCATTACCCTTATTTTGGAGTTAAAGAAACTGTGACTTAACAACTTTCCCAAGGTTTGGTAGCTAGTAAATGGCAGAACCAGGATTTGAATATACAATGTCTAAATCCAGAGACTCTGTTCTTTTCTACACTGGCACCCCAAACAGTCCTCGGAGACATAACATTAACTGCCATGCGTGAAACCTCACCTTCTTCCACCTGGCACCCACTCTCCCAAGACCCTAGGCTGCAGGTCACGTCCAGTTTCATCTTCTAAGAGCGTCACGGTTCTATGTCTGTCTGGCAGCAGGGTTACTTGAGAAGGGCTGCAGTGTGGGTCAGCACCCCACAAACCTTCCTGTGCATGTGAAGCCCTAGGGTCTTCTTGAAATGCAGATTCTTATTCGGGAGTCTGGGGCAGGCCCTGCGATTCCGCCTTTCTTACAAGTTTCCGGGTGACGCTGGACCATGGACCACACTTTAGGTGGCAAGGATGGGGCAGCGTAGCCTCTCACTCTTGGTTTTGAATTTCATCTCTACCACTTATTGACAGTGCAATCTGGGGTAACTTATTTAACTGATTTAACTTCTCTGGGGCTTAGGATCTTCACCTGTGAAATGGGAAAAATAATATAATAGCAACCCCACTGGGAAATTAAATTAAAAGAGATGATGGATAACACAGACTAGCTTCTCACTTAGTTTTGGTTAGAATTGGAGTTGATGCCTCCAGTGACACAAAACGTGAGGCTGTTATCCAGGCAAAGCTGTTAAACTCCAGGTCGGGGCCCCTGGGTTATAACGTCAGCTCTCTGCAACCCCCTGGAAAAGGGATCTTAGCGGGAGCCATCTGGTCATTTTGGTTGAGATTTGTTTCAGGTAGCCTGGAGGGCCTGTTTATTTGTGGCTGTCGTTTTAAATGCCACCCAGACTTCAATGGGTGTGCACAGCCTGTTCCCAATTCCAGGCGTTCACATCCATTACCTGCAGTTTCAGAAGGAGCTGTTTCCCAAGTGCAGGTGTCCAAACTCTGCCTCCAACGTAGCTGGAAAACAGAAAGCAAAGCTAGTTCCACTTTTATACTCAGAGAGCAAAAAGATAGGAGCGCATTTCCCCAAACTCCTAGGGAAGAGGAGTCTTCAGGCTCGGGTGCTCCAGGGCCGGCCTGGGACAAACCGCCCACTGTGCGGCAGGTTGAGGATGTGCTCGCCGCCTGCCTCCATTGTTTCCCTTCCTGGAATAGCTGTTTGTTCTCCCCAGTTAGTGCTGTCAGCATTTCCATTCAAGATCATATTGTCAGGGCTTTATGTTTAAGTCAGGCATAAAAATGAGCCTTGAACTGAAACTTGGAAGCCGGGCAATTAGCATATTTGAAGGGAAGCCAACTGGTCTTTTGTTATTCCGTGGGGCAGAAGGGGCTTTTCCATGCTCTTCTACATGACAAAAAGGGTTTGTGTTTGGGGCGTTTTAAAACGGAGCAGTAGGCATGAGCTTGGGCCATTTATACACAGAAGCTCAGAAGAAAACTGTCTCTGGGCCGCTGGGATGGTGTCCATGTAGGGGGCCCGGGGACCCCAAGGATGTTCTCTGCTGACCAGAAGGAACTGGAGCATTGTAATGTGAAAATTGGAAGCCGAGGAACTTTGTGTTTAAAGCAGAACTGGTGGAAGTAGCCAAGTCCACGGCTGCTTTCCAGATGCCCTTAGAGAAAATGCTGACCAGGCAACTGGCAAATATTTACTGAGAGCCTTCTCTGCACAAGACTCTAGCTAGTCAGAGATTTGGAACCCGGCTGGGGACTGATAAGGAAAGAAGTATGCAATCCAAGTAGGAGGGTCGTCTGCTTCTAGAAGGATAACAAGCATGAAACAAATGCTCCTTGCCAAAGGGGGAGCCAGAAACAAAAGTGATATAGAAGTAAGGGGGAGATCATGAAGGACTGGGAGAAGATTGGGGGGGAGTGTGTTTGGGGAAGGAGGGAGCCGGTGGAAAGAAAATGGTTTGGGGACCCCCTACTAACTGTGAGAACTTGGCAAATTTCTGAGCCTTGGGGGAGTACAAGTAACTTTAAGAAAACTAAGAAAAATGCTACCAGGACTAGGTTTTGTGGAGATTAAATGAGATAATGCATGTTATGTGTTTAGCAAATAGTAATTGGTAATTATGTTTAAATGACAGGCACATTGGGTTTGAGAATTAAATAATCAGAGAAAATGGATCTAGGGAGAAAGGCGTGATGCTGCAGGTGGCAGGTAGGATGAGGATGGGGCAGTGACTCAGTAGCAAAGGCGCAGGATACTCTGTAATCCCCGCCCCTCATTTTGTGCGTACTAAATACATAATTGCTGGCTAATTTCTCATAATGCACACGAACAGGACAAACATTTTTCTTATATTTCAGATACAGAGATTCATATAACTAACTTAAGGTTGTCAGATAAAGCATAGGCAGGCTCAGTGGCACATGGTTAGGCCAAACTTTACTTATACTAAAACATCGTTCATTGTTTATCTGAAATCCAGTTTAACTGAGTATCCTGCATTTTGTGTGTGTGTGTGTGTGTGTGTGTGTGCGTGTGTGCACATGTACACACTAAGCATAGCAACTCTAAACCTAACACCTACGTACCCAACACTCAGAGTTAACAAATACTGATATTTTGCCATCCTAACTTGAGCTTTTCTAATGTTTTAAATAGAAAGTTACAGATCACAGTTCAGATCCCTTTGTAACCTTTGCCAATTAATTCCCTCTGTGGATGGAAAAATCTAAACTCTCAAATATTTGAAATAAGTTTATTTTGAGCCAGATTTGAGGACCATGACCTGGAGCCACTCCCAAGAAGCTTTGAGCAAGTGGGCTCGATGTGGTTACATTACAGTTTGGTTTTATATATTTCAGGGAGACAGGGGTTACAGGTAAACTCCTAAATCAATACGTGAGAGGCATATATTGGCTTGGACCAAAAGGTGGGCCATCTCGAAGGTGGGGAGCCCTTACAGGTTATAGGTGGGTTTAAAGATTCTTTGGCTTGTAATTGGTTAAAGACATGAAGCGTTGTCTAAAGGCTTGGAATGTTTTAATATAAGGAACTGTTATCAGAGATAAGCCACCAGACATAGATTTGTTGTGTAAATTGAGGACCTGCAGGTTTGTCTTGCATACCCTTAGGCCTATCAATGGGTCACAAAGGATGTCTCTAAGAAGGGAGGGGGACATGATGAGGCATGTCTGACCTCCCTCCTCCTGGCAGACAATTTAGTTTTAGGATATTCCTTTTGCCATGAGGGGGTCTTTTCAGCCAGCCGGTAGGAAGGTGAGCCTTAAAATTTTATTTTGGTTCATACCTCCCCCCAACACATCATTTGTCTCCAAAAATGCCCACTATTTTTATGTTAGTGAGTATCCTTATGTGGGTGTTTTTCTGCTTTTACTACATGTATATCTACCCAGAAACAAAATATACTCTTGTTTTCTGTGCTTTACAGATTTACAAAAACGATATACTACCATATTTTTCCTTTTGCCACATAATTTTATTTTAAACATAAAATATTTGATATATATCATCATTGATATATATAACAATAATAAAGCCAATACCTGTGTGCCCACTACCTAGCAGAAGAAGTAGCACATTGCCAATAATTTTGAAGTGTCCATGTGTCCCCTTCTAAATTGCATCTTCCTGACACTCCATGAGAGGTAACCGCTTCCCTCAGTTGAGTGTTTATTCTCTCGTCACACTTCTTTATAGTATATCATAATGTAAGTAATTCTGAGTGACACTGTTTAGTTTCATATGTGTTTAAACTGTGTACAGAACAGAGCATCATATTGTATGTGTTCTCCTGAGGCTGTATTCTTTTGATGTCATACAGCTGTGAGGCTCACTGATGTTGAAAGAGCTATGGTTCACTGATCTTTTTCACTGCTGTATAGTATTCCATTGGATAAACATACCACATCTTGTACTGCCATGGGGCATTTAAGTTGTTTCAAGTTTTTGCTACTACGAACATTGCTGTTATGAACATTATTGTATTTGTTTTGGTGTGTGTATGTGTGTGTGTGTGTGTGTGTGCGCGTGTGTGTGCATGTGTCTATACGCAAGAATTTCTCTGTGGTGAATACCTAAGAATGTGATTTCTGGGTCCATGTATTATCATCATCATTTTTCAAAGTGGTCCTACCAGTTAATACCCCACCAGAGTTTTTACCAGTTTTATACCTCTAGCAGAAGTGTATAAGTGTTCTGGGTGTTTCACAATCCTTCCAACATCTGCCAGTCTACTGGGAACAAAATAATGTCTTGCTATGGCTAGATTTGCATTTCTCTGATTACTAATGATATTAATAATATTTTTATCTGAGTATTGGTCAATTTTAGCTCCTTTTCTGTGAAAAAACTATACCAGGCATTTGTCCATTTTTCTATTGGGTTTCTCTTTTTTCTTAACTCATTTGTGAGACTCTTTATATAGTCTGGATATTAATCCTTTGTTGGTTATATATGTTGCAAATGCTTACTTTTAGTTTGTGGCCTGCTTTTTCATTTTTTTGTGGCATCTTTTGATGAAGAAACAGTCTCAATTTTAATGTAGTGACATTTATCAGCCATTTTCTTTTATGGTTAGCACTTTAAGGTTTTATTTAAGAAAACTTTCTTTTTACCGACATCACAAAGATATGCTTTATATTCTCACCTTAGAGTTCTGAAGTTTGGCCTTTCATATTTAAGCATTTAATCTGCCTCAAATTGATGTTTTCATATGGAGTGAGGTAAGGATCCAGTTCCATTCTTTCTCCTCCTAAGGGATAACCAATTGTTCCAGTGTCACTTATTGAGAAGTCTATTTTTTTTTCAATTAATCTGCAGTGTTGTTCTTTCCCATGTGCATAGGTTTGTTTCTGGGTTTCTTCTGTTCCACCAGTCTGTCTGTCTATACTTGTAAATTCCATACTACCTTAACTATCATAGCTTTATAACAAATTTTGATGTTCGGAGAACCAAATGTCCCTGATTTCTTATTCACAGTGTCTTATCTATTCTTAGTTCTTAACTTGCAATATAATTTTTGATGCAACAGACTTTTTATAGGATTTGTTTATGTCAATATATATCACTCTATATCATTCATTTTAACTGCCATTTATTTGTATTTATATTATGTTTATATATTTCATTTATAAATATGCCACAATTGATCATCCATTGTCCCACTAATGGACAGTAAGCAGTTTCCCATTCTTTTCTTAGCGCCTATTAGTGGAATTATTGGATTACAGAGTTTGTGCATCTTCAAATTTACTATATAGTGCAAAATTGCTCTCTAAAGTGGTTGAACCAGTTTACTCTCCTACTAGCGGCATAAGAATTGAAGTTGATCCGCCTTTGTAGCACTTTAGACTTTAACTTTTTTTTTAAATGAAGGGCATGCGATGTTATTTCATTGATGTCTTAATTTAATTTTAATTAATTAAAATTTATTTTATTTCCCGCTTTCCCTGTAAGAACTTGTTTCTATATGTATATTAGCTATTCAGTTTCTTGATCATATCATTTGCTCATCTTCCTGTTGGATTGTCTGTATTCTTACCGATTTGTTCATAGATCATTTTATATTATAGTTACTAATCCTTTGTTATTTATGCTAGTTGAAATGATCTTCTCCAATATTATAGACCAGGGGTTGGCAAACTCTGGTCCTTGCCCATTCCCTATTTCTCTATACCCCTGGACTAACTTTAATGTAGTTTAAGGTTTTTATATTTCAAAGGTTTCTAAAAGAAAAAGAAGACTTTAGTGGTAGCAGTAGCAATAGAGTGGCTACTTTGCACGTGGCCTGCAAAGCCATATTTGTTATCTGGCTATTTACAAAAAAAATTTGCTGACACTTGCTATCAACTATTTTCTAACTTAGTATTTGTTACATTTTTTGTTGTTGTTCAATACAAGTATTTCATTTCAATGTAGTATAGTGTACCTTTTTTATTTATAATGTTATAGAATATTATGTGGCTCTGGTCTGGCTCTCTGGTTTCATGGCCTATTCATACACCACAATGCTAATACCATATTTAAATTTACTAGTGTTCCAAAATAAGTCTTGACATGTGATAGGGAACATCTGTGGCCCTCCAACTCATACTCTTCTTTAAACGGTCCCTATCAATCAACCTCCCTGCTCAGTCATGGTTACCAAAGTCAATTCAGTGCACGAATTGGTTTTATATTTACAGATTTCAACTGCCAGTATAGAAGATTCAAAAGTTAGTTTTTTTTCTGGTTGATTATTTTTATTGCTATTCCTGAAACAAAGCGAGTATTTTCCACTAACACATGTGTGTATTAGTGATAATTAGGTGACTTGCTCTAAGAACCAAACTCATTTTGAGGACATCTGTTTGTCTTTCTTTGCCCTTCTGTTTGCTTCTAGTGCAGGAGCTGAGCTCTTAATTAATTACTGCTTATACCGAGCAGCAATTCCCCTTGAGAAATGAAGCAGGGTGTACTGAAGAAAGCACAGCAAATAGTAAATTGCTGTAAACAGACAACAAAATTTACTGAGTGTTTATTTCTTTAAATATCATTAGGTACACAAGACCAATCTTCTTGGAGATCTATCCATTAAACTCAGGCAATCATTCCAAATTCTAACCCAACTTCAGCAGCAGAAGTGATTCACAGCAAAATGGAGCCAAGAGGGCTGTAGTTGGATTTTAGATTCCTATGTTCTGTGTTTCGAAGTTGGTTTTGTTTTGTTTTGTTTTTGTTTTTTATTTTTTGAGACAAGGTCTCACACAGTGATGTCATCATACTCACTGCAACCTTTAACTCCTGGGCTCAAGCAATCCTCCTGCCTCAGCCTCCAGAATAGGTGAGACTACAGGCATGTGCCATCACACCCAGTTCATTTTTCTATTTTTTGTAGAGATGGGATTTCACACTTGCTCAGGCTGGTCTTGAACTCCTGACCTCAAGTGATCCTCCCACAGTGCTAGGATTACAGGCATGAGCCACCGCCCTGTCTAATGTTCTCAAGTTTTCAAACAGCTTTGTTAAGGCATAATCTACAGACCTTCACATTCACTCATTATAAGTGTTCAATGATTTTTCACAAATTTATGGAGCTGTGCAACTATCACCATGACCCAGTTTTACAATATTTCCATTAACCCAAAAAGTTCCCTCATACCTGTGTGTCATCCATTCCCCAACCCCTAGGCAACTGCTCATCTAACTTCTAACTCTATAAATTTACCTTTTCTGGGCTCTTATTACGCATACAATATGTAGCTCTCTGTGTTTTGCTTCTTTCACTCTGTCTTTGCATAAGGTTTTTGAGGTTTCTCTATGTCATAGGATGTGTAAGTAGTTTTTTTCCTTTTTGTTGCTGAAGAGTATTCCATTGTATGCATAAGACATATTTTGTTTATCCATTCACCAATTAATGGACACTTGGATTGTTTCGAATTTTTGGCTACTATGAATAGTAGTACTGCTCTGAACATTTGCACACATGTCTTTCTGTGGACATGTGTTTTCATTTCTCTTAGGTGGATTGCTAGGAGTGGAATTGATGGACCAATGGTTAAGTTTGCCTTTGTAAGAAAGTACAAGATTTTCTAAAGAGCCTACACCATTTTCAATTCCCACAGGCAACATGTGAGGGTTACAATTTCTCCATATCCTCATCACACTTGGTATTGTCTTTTTCTTTTGATGATAGCTATCTCCGTGAGTGTGTAGTAGTATCTCATTGTGGCTTTAATTCACATTTTCCTAGTAAATAATGTTGTTGAACATCTTTTCAAGGGTTTATTTATTAGTTATTTGTACAACTTCTTTGGGGAAATGGCTATTCAAATCTTCTGACCATTTCTATGTTGGATTATTTGTTTTCTTATCAACATGCTTGGAGAGTTCTTTATATAGGTTGGATGTAAGTCCTTTATCAGATATATGATTTGCAAATATTTTCTCTCAGTCTATGGCTTGTCTTTTAATTTTCTTAATGGTATCTTTTAAAGCACAAATGTTTTAAATTTTGAAGTCCCATTTATGTATTTTTTTATTTTATGGATCTTGTTTTTGGCATCCCTTGTAGAAATACGCAGACTAATCTAAAGTCACAAGGATTTTCTCCTGTGTTTTCTTCTACATGTTTAATAATTTTAGCTCTTACATTTATGTCTATGATCCATTGTGGGTTAATTTTTTTATTTATGAGATGAGGGTCTAGGCTTTTTGGTTTGTTTTGGTTTGTTTTTTTTTTTTTTGGCATATGGATGTTTAATTGTCCCAGCAACTTTTGTTGAAAGGGTTACCCTTTCATAATTGAATTGAAGTGTCTGGGACCGTTGTGGAAAATCAATTGGATATAAATATGAGGATTTATTTATAGACTTTTAG